>JARDXD010001205.1:0-39097 GCA_029218145.1 Aphanocladium album
CCTCCCCCCCGTCCACAGCACCTCTCTCATTACCACGTTTAAATTGCCCGCTCCAGTCTCGCCGTCAACCCCTTTGGCGAGCCCCCTGCACAGCCAACATGCAGGTGGAGAAGACTGCTAAAATGACAAGATCAGGGACAATCCAAATGTTGAGGCGGCGCCAGTTGCAGGTGGTGCCATTGCTTCCCACGGCGGAAAGCCACTGGCTTCGCGGATGCTCGGGCCTGACGAGACCTGCCATTGGACCATGGCTGCGTAGATGGATGGCGAACCAAGGCGAAGCAAACTTTGCTTACCGCTACATTCCCGGATTTTATCCTTTGCTCCGCCGCACAGCGTTGCCAGTAAAAAGACATGTTTTAATGAAACTGGCCGTGGCCAATAAATTCTAGAAGCTCGGAAGCTCCACGGTCATCTTCTTTCCGAGTACGAACACTGTGGCTGCAGCCTCCAGCATGTGGCGGCTCATGGCGGCCCGGGTAAACCTGGACCCGCTCCATCGCCTTGTGCTGCCTGTCCGTTGCCAGCGCTGGCTGCTCTTGCTACAGTGGGGCCTTGAACTTTTGCGCTGATTCGACGATGTTGTTTTTCGCGTCAACTTTTTAGATGATGTCGCAACAATCGCATACGTCCACACAAGCTTCTTGTGTCGCTATTGCGCTCATTCGCCACTGATCCAGAGTCGCATTCATCATACCATTGCAGTGTACCAAGTCGAATTGCAATGCAGCTCATGCATAACCCGTGAATTCGTTTCGCTTGAGACGCAAACTTTGAACGTCAACGTCATATGAGTGGCAATTGCTGCCATCATCACATCCACCATGGCTTCCGAAGCACAAATACCTGGCGATGTGATCAGCATGGGTGGAAGCGACAGCGAGCAGGAGAGTAGCAACCTCGAAAAGAGATCCCTAGCTGACGTCGATGGCTCCGACGGCGAGGATGATCAGCCCTCACACATTTCCAAGCGACCCAAGTTCAGCCGCGCATCGCTCAGCAGCAACGCAAGCAAAGCGTCCGAGGAGGGTGAGATTGAGGAAAGCTTTTCAAAATCGATAGGCAGTCAATCCGGACAGTCAGACGGCCAGCCTGCCTCCAAGTCCTTTGTCCCCTCGGATCCTCCTCTGTTCACAACCGACACAGTCAATCTGAAGCTGCCTGCGCTATCGCAGAAGAAAGAAGGCTCTTGGGTGGAGCGCGTGTCAGACTGGACAAATGTTCTGTGCACCATCAATTTTGACTCATTGGCCGACATCAAACCTACCACCGTCGTCTCTGCCTTTGCCCAGTACATTGACGTGTACAGCGGCTTGAAGCCACCAAAGAAGCGCACAGCTAAGCAGACTGTTCGCGCCATGGAGGAGTCAGGCAAGGTGGCAACCATCATCGCCAACGCAAAGCCGCCGTCACCTAAGCCGGCTAAGGAAGGAGACGATGTGGAAGACGGCGAGGTCGCGGACTCACCCGAATATGAGCCAGCGGAGTCGGTGCCGCAACAGTCGGGAAAGACAAATGGCCACTCAAAAGATGCAGCTGTGACTACGAATGGTGACGCACCTCCTGTGCGAGAGCCCACCGCGGAACAGCGTCGATACTTTCCGTCTGCCGAAAATGCGGCCGACATGTGTGTGCTATGCGGTCGCAAGGGCCATGTCTCCAACGCCTGCAACCACACAAAATGTAGATTCTGCGGAGAAGATGGTCATTGGGCATTCACCTGCAAGGCCATCAAAGCTAGATGCGGTAAATGCAGGCAGCTCGGTCACGACACCTCGTCCTGCGTGGAAAAGCTGGCCCTCACCAAGGACGAGGGCTTGGCGTGCGCCTACTGTGGCATGGAACACCACTTGGAAGGTGAATGCACAGAACCCTGGAGATCATTCCATGCGGAATCAGACGCTGTTTTGCCAGTCATTTCTATTCAGGCATCCTGTGCCGTTTGTGGCTCCCGCAACCACTTTGCGTCAGACTGCTCGCAAAAGAGCAACCGGCCGTTTAACCCATCTTGGACATTACGAAACCGTGATCTTTTTGTAGATCCAAACTGCGGCAACGAGTCGATTGAGGAAGCCTCTAATTCGCACCTCCGCATCAAACCTAAGACGGGTCGACAGGATACCAGAATACGAGGCCACGCCTCCCGAACCATGAATGTTCACTACTCGGAGAGCGATGACTCTGACATGGACCTGCTCAACCACCGAGCAGCCCCGCGACAGCAGCGACCGCCACTGGGTCGTATGCAAATGTCGACAAACATTCAGATGCCTACGTTGGGCGGCCACGTCGTCCAGCCACCGCTGCCACCTGGCCCTCCTCCGCCGCACCCTCCGCCGCCGAGACATCCTCCGCCGCCGAGACATCCGCCACCGCCGGGCACGTCCAACTATGGCAGAAACCAGCGCGGGCCGCCGCCATCGCTGCCTCCCAAGCCGCCGGCGGCACGCAACACCCGTGGACCCCCGCCTCCTCCGCCGCCTAGGAGTGATTCACGCCGCGGTGGCCACAGTCGTGGACGTGGTGGTCCTCCGCGTGGCGGCCGAGGTGGGCGTGGTGGGGGCGGTCGAGGAAGAGGACGGCGATGAAGAGGGCAGCGATGAAGCTGGTCAAAGTTCAGGGTAGCGTGTATCATTATCATCATTCTGCATGGCGGGTAGAAAAGTAGGCGGCCGAAATAGATTTTACCTTTTAGAACCATTATTACGATACCCAGGAGCATCTATCGAATACAATTGGCCATGTTTCAATCCTTATCTTGTGGACTTACCCTGCAGATGCTTTACTTTGCATTTACCTGCCGTATGCGGCAATATGAGCAGGATACGTCGGCTCCCCGGCAGCCCGCTCGCCGACTTCCACGTCATCCTTTGCACGCAGCCTTGGTCACCAAACCGGGCCGCAAAAGCAAGCCATGCGCAAACCACTGGTGGCCAAGGCAGCCGCGCATGCCGAAGGAGCGTCATCCATGATGTGTTGCGGTGAGCATGTTGTTTGCTCATGTGGCCAACACCAGGCAGTGATGCACAACAGATGCAAAGGTATATAGAGCCTAGCCCGCCGCGCAGCAACTCGTTGCGCATTCACACGGGCGTCTTTCTCAAAAAGGCTTCATAATGCAAGCGTTTCAAGTAACTACGAGTGTCATTGTTCCTTTGGTTAATATTGGTTTTCTTTTCTGTCTTTTACTAGCTGACCCGTGGCATCACCATATGCTGTGGCCATGCAGCTTTACCACGACATGCCCCCAACGGCACAGTACTAGGTCGACGGTGTTTCCCTTCTCTCCGTGTATAATGTGACGCGGGATCATGGAGGGAGCCCGTCTCGACTGGTTATCAAGCCCGGCCTGCAGATGTGATGGGAAACCAAGGGGTGCATATTCTCAGAACCCCTCGCACCATTCAGATTCCATTGGATATCACTATGTGGATGCGCAAAGGTGGGTGTCGTCGGCTCATGGCAGTCTCTCAACTGCCGACATTCTACAGTCTTTCTTCATTTTTTCCCCGTATTATGACTCAAAGTAAGCCAAATGCAACCTGCAGGTGGATAACTCTTTTCTACTTTAGTGCCGTGGCGAGAGAATATGTTGCATGGCATATGGCGCGGCGCGATCCGCGACGTGCGATCTGACACGCGACACCCCGCGTCGAGATGCGCGCTCCTGATTGGCCACAAACACGAACACCACACCATGCATCGCGCTGCAGAGCTTAACCGTCGCGATCCACCCACACCAGGCTGCCGCGAAACTACCACATTTGGAAGCCGGTCGACTGAAGAGAAAATCCCGCGAGACAAGGGTAAGAGACTCGGCCCCATTGTCCCGCAGGGCTGATTGGCATCGAGGCCACTGTCGACGACCAGAGCTACTGCAAGGCGGACAAGGTTTCTGGTAACCTTTTGCCTCACCGACCAGTCGATGGGCAGTCTCCGCGGCGACGATGCTGCAGTCCCCTCCCCGCGCTCTCTCTCTCTCGCTAGCCAGTAGGTGCGCGAATCTGGCGCGAGTTCTGCGTCTGGCGTACTTGTTCTTCTGTCAACCTTGACCTGCTGTTGTCCCCAAACCCCTGCCCATCTGCCCTACGCTTTACCCAGAACAATGGCAGCCCCCCCTGCCTTGCATGCAGGTCTTTTTTTGTTTCGTTTCGCTTTCGCGATGCCCGTAGAACAAGAAAGTGGCGCCTTTGAAAGTGGGTGGCTGGTGGTAAGTTGACTAGCCCTCCCCGAACCCCAGTTTGATGCAGCTGCGCGCTGCAGAAGGAGAGGCATGGGGAAGACGAAATCAGTCGAAAAGGTCGTAGCTGGGATATATACCGAGTCCTGCTTCCTTCCCACCCCATGCGGCCAGTTCTTGTAGCCTTGTTTCCTTGTTATCCCAACATAGTTGCAACAACAGTTGTTCAATATCACAGCCTCGATATTCGACATCTAGACTTACAACATACCAGCTATCACATTTGGACTGTCAACAAAACACCACTACGCATACACTACGCATTGCAGAAACACCATTCAGCTCAGTAACCCTATCCAACTTCATCAACACATTCCCAGTACACCATTCCACATCTCACTGTCAACCCACCCAATGAGACAGCTATGGCGTCCACAGAACAACAGTTTCTCGCCCTCTTGAGAAGCAATCATATCAAGGACCACCTCCTCCCGCATCTCTCCACCTCTGATCTCTGCGCCATGCGCCAGTCCTCCTCTGCCTGCTGCAACCTGCTCACCAAGCGCATCTTCACCCGCGTCCACGTCACCTTCACCGCCAGCACCTTTACCAAGCCGTGCCGGGTCGCCGCCCTCGCCCGCGTCGGCCACCACATCGAGCACCTGACCTTTTACCTCCCGCACTCGGACGGCACGTTCCTCCCACCGCTCGTCCATCCGCAGACGGGCCGCGAGATCAGCTTCCTCTACACGCCGCACACGAGCATGGGCTCGGCGCTCACGCGGCCCAAGTACGCCAACACGGAGCTCGGGGACATTCTCACCCAGCAGTACCCGCCGCTGTTCCACGCCGCCACCAACGTGCCCAGCTTCATCAACGCCTTTCGCAGCCTGAGCGGCATCCGCCACCTGACGGTCCGCTGCCCCGGCCAGAACCCGGCGGAGCGCTACCGCCGCGACGTCGTCGACTACGCCCTCATCAGCCTGCGCATCGCCGTCGAGCGCGCGCCGCTGACCAACCTGCACAAGCTGTCGCTGTCCTCGCTGCACCCGTCCGCGCTCAACTACCTGCGCCACGTCAACGGCATCGGCAGCGTGCCGTCGGCCGGGCGCCGCTGGAAGCAGATCCGCAAGCTGCACATGTCGATTGAGTCGTGGGACTTTGGCAGCGCCTCACCGGGCCTGGACCACCTCAAGATTATCGACGACTACATCCGCAACCTGGCGCCCAACCTGGAGAAGTTTTCGTTTTCTTGGATCGGCGCCAAGGGCCCGTGTCCGATTGCCCTGTCTTCGGACGCGCTCTTTGCGCCGCCGCGCTCCTCCAAGAAGCTCTTCCACGAGGTGACCTCTCCCATGTCTCCCCTTCCTGTGCGGCCCTCGCGTCTGCCCATCCACATGCCCAAGCTGCGCTACCTGCAGATGCGCAACACTGCCATGAACGCACCGCAGCTGCGCCATCTCATCAGCACCCACCAAATCACGGTAAAAGAGTACGACTTTGAAAACGTCTCGCTCACAGACAATGGCCGCTGGGACGAGGCGCTTGCTCCCGTCAGCGAGGACCGCACCTGGTCGCACAGCTCCTTTGCCATGGAGTCGCAGTACAGTCTGGTGACGAGCGAGAGCTCCGACGACCTGCCCAGCCCCAGCGCAGCGGTAGCAGCCGTCGGCAGGGAGCTGCTCGAGCTCGACATTGGCGCTTACGGCTTCGATGATGATGAGAAGACTGTCATTGAGGAACTGACGGAAGAAATCACCGCCACGCGTGAGACGAGCGAGGCCAGCATGGGTTTCACCACCAAGATCAAGAAGAAGAAGCGCTCCAAGCACCACCACAACCATCAGCACGAGCACCACCGCAACAAGCGCAAGCACAGCCGCAGCGCCAGTGAGCCCGACCACAAGTCGACGCCGCCGGCGCCTCCTCCTCTGCCGCGTTCCTACTCATCCTCCTCCCAACTTTCTTCCTCCTCCTCCTCCTCCTCTTCTCCCCTGCGCCGTCTCCGACGTCCGTCCCACTCCTCGCAGCGCAAGGAGTCGTTGGAGACGATCGTCCGCGCGCCCGTCACCATCCCCGACCCCTTCATCTCGCCTCCCATCCTCTCCTCGGACCCGCAGCCCGTGCTCCTCCAGCCCACCATCTACGACCCCAACGCTCCCAAGGCGGCGCCGTCGGCCGATGACGGCATCACCGCCGTCCAGCGCAACATTGAGCAGGAGGAGGCGCACCGCCTGCTCGCCGAGGATGCGGCCGCGCGGGTCAGCGCCCTGCAGCGCGCCAAGGAGGCCGTCATGACGAAGCTGACGCGGGAGTTTTCCAAGAAGCACAAGCCGGCCGCCGGCGGTGACTACCATTACAGCAGAAGCAGCAGCAGCAGCGCGCGTGGAGGCGGTGCCGGTAACAACGGCGCCGTCGCGGCGTGCCGTCTGATGGCGGGCAGGGACCTCCTCAGCGGCAGCGGCAGCTACTACACCGGTAACAGCGACTTTGTGCTCGAGGACAGGCGCACCATGGACAGCCAGACTGCGATGGTGCCGCTCATGTTCAGCCGCGCATGATTGAATGTAACGGCTCACAAATGGCACGCTCTCAATGAATTATATATAATGAAGACACGATCACGTGGCAACTGACGAACCTGACGTCTGCATTCTTTCTTTTCTTTTCTTATTTTTTCTTCTTCTTTTCTCCTTTTTCCTTCTTTCGAATGCACCTCATTCCTGTCATTAACATGTAGTTTTCAATCTTTTTAGCATATAACCTTTTGAATATACGAACGCATTACTATCCACCTGCTGAAACTTTGTACTTCACCTGTGAACTCTCAGGAACTTTCCTTGATAATCGTCTCCAACGCCTTGACATAATCCGCCACCTCCTTGGCCCCCGTAATCGTAATGTCTCTCCTCTTGCCCTCAAACATGACCACCGGCACCGCGTCCACGTCCTGCCCGTTTGCCCTCAGCTTGTTCCTCACAACCCGCAGCTCCCGCTCCTTGTCCGCCACAAACGCCCGCGCCTCGGCCTCGTCCACGCCCGCCTCCACGCACGCCCCGACCAGCGTCTCCTCGGCGGCCGGGTGCATGGCCTGCGTAAAGTACCGCCTGTAGAGGCCCTCGACGAGCGCCGTCGCGCGCTCCTCGCTGCCGCCGTTGTCCGGGTCCTGAAAGTGCTGGATCACGCGGTGCGCCTGCAGCGTGTTGCCCATGGCGCCGCCAAAGTCGAGCGCGACGCCCATGGGCGCGAGCGTCTCCGCCATGTGCGCCTGGAAGACGCGCTGCGCGTCCGCGTTGCCCATGTGCTTGTTGGTGAGGTACCACGCGTTCTTGTCGACAGTGTCGGGGAAGTCGGGGTACAGCTGGTAGGGCTCGAAGTGAAGTGTAAAAGTGACCTTTTGACCGGCCTCGCTGGCGCGGACCTGCTTGAGGGCTTCATCGACTCTAGTAACAGGTATTAGATGTAGGTGACCCTAGTAATAATGATGTATATCGCGGGTAATTATACCGTTTCTTTGCCAAATAAGTCCTTGAACGCGCTGGGTTAGTGTGCTGAGTGAAACTGGCTGTCTGAATCGACCTACCAGGGACATATCGTGTCAAGCGTGAATGTGACTTGAGATTGATACATGTTTAGCGTTTCAAGGGAATTGGTATTGAGATAAAATATACTGGTCAGGCGTTGTCTGAGGTGTATTCACAGCTGATACTGGTAGGCATCAAAGGCGCAGTGGATGCGGGGTCAGATCGGACCACAGGATGCGAGTCCTCAGAAACGTCATAACAATTATTCTCTTCATATGCTAATTTTATTCTTGTAAAATCGCTAAATGATCATGAAACATTTTATATACCCATTACAAATAACTTTTTCTTTCTTTAATCAAACGTAACCTTGGTACCCGTGTGCTCAACCACTCTGCCCGTCAGTCGCGCCGTCTGCATCTCCTCTGCCGTCTCCGCCTTGGCCGGCCTGTGTTGTCTTCTATCGCCGCCCTCGCGCGGCCCGCGCTGGCCACCGCCGTTGGGCGCGTCGGCCGGTCTGTCCTTGCCGAAGCGCTTCTTGTAGCGGACCTGGTCGTCCTCGGCCAGCTCCAGCTTCAGCTCGCGGCCGAGCATGCGGTTCACGTACCACTTGCGCGTGTTGAACTGCTTCTGCTGCTGGCCGTTCTTCTTCTTCTTCTTGCTCTTTTCCTTGTCCGCGTCTTCGTCGTCGTCGCCGCCGTCCTTTTCAGCGTTGTCGTCGTCGTTACCGTCGCGGAAATCGTCCTCGGTCTCAATGGCCTCCTTGACCTTGACAAATCCCTTGACGGCCCAGGCAGCCGCCTCAGGCTCCTTGAACTTGACCCAGCCGAAGCCCTTGCACTTGCCCGTGTCCTCAAAGGTCGCAATCTTGACCCACTCAATCTCGCCGCACTTTTCAAAGTTGCGCGCCAGGTCGTCCTCGGTCGTCTTGAAGCTCATGTTGCCCACAAAGATCTTGCGGCTCGCGTTGGGGTCCACGGCTGGCTGGCCTCGGCCGCCGCCGTTTCGGCCGCCCTCCCGGCCGCCCTCGGCGCCGTCCTCTTTGGCCTCGGCCTCCTTCTTCGGGCGGCCCTCGAAGGACGTCGAGTCCTTGATCAGCAGCCGGCGGCCGTGCCACTCAGTCTCGGAAAGCGCAATGGCGGCGACCTTGCCGCCAATATCGGAAAAGTCGACGTAGGCGAAACCCTTGTTCGTGGGCGGAGCGCTCTTGTCGCGGCCGGGCGTCTTGGAGGTCGGCAGCTTCACGCGGGTAATCATCTCGGTGGTCAAAACGCCGCCCGAGTTGTCAATTAGCCATTGGCGCAGCTCCTGCGGCGTCACGGTGAAGCGCAGGTTGCCGATCCAGACGCCGTGCTCGGACCGGGCGGTCTTATCGTCCTTCTTGTCCTTGTTCTCGGTCTCTTCGCCTTCGAGGTCTTCGTTGTCGTTGTCTTTCTTCGCTTTCGACGTCGCGCTCTTGCCCTTCTTCATCGCACGGCGGGCGCGCTTCGAGGGCGGCTCAGGGGCCGCAAGATCAACCTCGATTTCCTCGACATCGGCTTTGCGCTTCGAAGCATTATTCTCCGGCGCAGTGTCCACGGGGGACGTTTCCTTTTCGTCGGAAGACATGAGACCTGCCTGTATATATTTAAAAAGAAGGTGGTCCGATATGAATAAATAAAGAGCAATATGGGCTCCAGAAAATTTGATGTCGTCCGTCTTGTAAATCCCAACTTGTTGCTCGAAAGTGTCTAGCATTTGGGCAGAAATTTTTCTGGGTCCTGTGCCGATAAGGCTTATCGTGTAGGGATACGCGGGTACTGCAGCGCCAACCTCTGTGCGAGTCGGCTTGTCACTTTTACCAGTAATTGGACTTAATCAAATGTCTTGATTCAGACAACATTTACTTTTTTTTTTTTTTTTCAGATTTTCTTCATTATGCAAAGAGCTAATGCTTTGCTGCTGCTTATTTCTGTGCTACACACACAGCCACTGTGGCGGCACTGGATGCTGTGGCTGGTGTGAGTGCTCTCGACTTTATGTACTTGGAACTAATAGCATACCGACAGTTTAGTGTTTCTACTTGGAGTGCATTGAAATTCTAGAGCAGAATCAGACTCGAGCGCTAATATGGCTATGAACCCAAGGGGAGAAAGTATCCTGTTGCGGAAGCTAGTTTCTAAGTGGGTTGTAGAGTGTACCACGCCGTCTCGCAGGATAAAGATGTTTCGTGTGGTATCTAACAACCATGAGATATCGCTGACGACATCGGAAAACGAAAAACCGAGCTAAATTGTCCAGGCAGCTGTAATTGCAAATAATACAAGTTCATGCAGCTAATATCGCGGTTTACACTGTGGTGCTCATGTATAGGGTAAGGGCGAGGACTTCTGTTGGCTCTGCCCCACCATCGGCGTCCTGCTCAGAAGAATGTTCCTTAACCATCCGCCCAAGCCTTGGCTAGTGGCTACAGAGGGGCACTCCCACCAGTTGAAGCAAGCCCTGGGGATTGTTGTTGCGTAATATTACGCGATGGCTTACACCGCGTGGATCGTTGTAGACCTGAGAAGCGTACTCTTAAACCATTACTGCGCCAGCAGTCACCATCGCCTTATTGGCTGTATAGTGCGCCGCGCGGCTTGGGGGACTTTTGCAAAGCACAATCGCGATTGGCGTATTTTATCACCTGCTATTACCTATTGGTCCCCGCAGCTTTGGTTCTGGAACAGCAAGGTCTCTGTCTGGTTTTGCGGAATTTCTTGGCTCAGCTGTCATGTTTCCCTCGTAGAAAGTAACCCCAGACTCGTTCCCCAAAGTCCCCAGACGGCCCCCGGGATGAATATCTCAAGTAATAGCAACTGCCCATGAGCCAGGAGCAAAGGCTTTTTGCGGAATAAATCTTGTCCTTACTAATAAGCACACCGAGAGCCTGTCTTCCAAATCTGGGCGTTCCATCTGTAGTTCAACAGCGGAGTGGATCCAGGAACGTCCTGGTGCAATTGGCAAGCAAGTTGCCATGCCAGCCTTTACCAACTTCTCCTTACCAGCTGCTCTGCCACCCTTGCGGGCGGCACCAAGATGGGCCTTGATGGCCATATGGACAAAGAGTTGACTGTCGATGGTGTCCAGCAATGCCACAGTAGCGTTGATGGTAGCAGCGTGCACATCTACGACAGCTAAGCGGCTTGTAGCGGCACAAACGTCATGCTATATATAAGATTCACATTTTGTACATCAAGGATATTGTGTGTTGCATAGAATCAAATGTTATTTTAAACATAAATTAATTACATTGCGACATAAATCCATGAGGAATGGCGACGTAACAGATATCGTTCTGCTGCCACCGCCGTAATACTATGTTGCGGAACAATCATCATTCAAATAACCAAGACTTAAGCCAGGAGGGCGGCAGCAGCAACCAAGCCACCGACAGCGTAAACTGCCTGAGCGGTAACAGCAGCACCAGCATTAGGAGAAGTCGTCGTTCCAGCGGCACTGGACCCGGAGCTGCTGGTCTGAGCGCCACCGCCGCCGCCGTTGTTCTGGGAGCTGGAGCCGGCAGGCTGCGAGGTCACCGCCGTCCTGCTGCTGCTGCTGGAAGCTGACGCACCCGAGGTGGACTGTCCAGACTGGCTGGAGCTCGTGGCAGTGGCACTGTTGCCGCCGCCAGCACCTCCAGCGCCAGGGTGGGACCTGTCGATGGTGGTGGTGAGCTGGCTGATGTCGGTGGGACGGTTGACGACAACCGTGATGCTGGCAACTTCACTGGTGGCAGCCGAGTTGTAAGTGGTGCTGGAGAAGCCACACTCGGAAAGGAGATTGTCAATGTCTAGACAAAAAGGGGTTGTTAGTTTGGGTATAACCAAAGCAGTAGCTCCAGATACTCACCCTTCAGGTCATCGCGGTCGGCGTGGTTATCGTCATCATCACGCTTGTTCTTCCGGGACTGGTGCATGCAGTCGGCGCAGAGGGCGGCAATCTTGGCCACGTCGAAGCTCTTGTTGGTGCAGATGCACTGGTTCTGGAGATGGTGCTCGTCGCGATCATTGTCGGAGCGAAGGTCAACATCGCATCTGTCCGCGAGGGTGCCAATTGGCTTGCAGATGGTCTTGCAGGGGTTGGGGACATCGTCCATGTCCAAGTCGACCTGCGCATTGGCAGCGAGGACAAACTGGGCAATAGCCAGAGCGATGGCGCTAGTGTGCTGCATGTTGGACGATTTTTGAGATGTAAGGGAAATGTGTTATCTGATCTTGTTGCGTAGATGAAGTTGAGAGGGCAAGTGAATTGAGATGAAAACGATGAAACTCAACGGGGGAATTGGAAACATTAAATAGACAAGTTCGCAAATTATCGAAATAGTACGTACCCAATGACACATCCACCAACACGTCATGGATACTGCGACTGGGGAAAATGTTGTGAATGTGGGTGCCTGGGGTACAAGGTAGTTTGCTCCTTCGCACCACCCAATCCCCCGCCCCATCGCATATTAAACAGTCTCTACCCGCAATCTCAATGTCTCTTCGTCTTTGCCGCGGCGTAGCGACCGCTATTTGGAACTTGGCGTGGCTAAGCCACGATCTGATGCGCGGGTGCCCAAGAATAGAAAAAATATTACGTGTGTCGTCAGGTTAGCTTCGCTGCTCGCGATGAGCTTCCGGACCATCGCTGTTGATCAAAGTACCAGAGCAAGGGCGGATGAATACAACCGTCCATCATTGCCAACTTCGTCATGGGGTGGTGGAGCCAGCTCACAGCCTCAAAACGCTCTGAAGGCTGAGCCAGCAGGTTAGTCCATCACCTTTGGCCGTGGACAATAAGGAAACCCGGCCTGCAGGTAGCCCTTTTGTCCCAGCCACAATATGGGAATATCCCTGGTTTTTGCCTGGCAGGGCTTTTTTTGTGGTCTTGGTGATGAAATCGAGACAAGTGAAGCCGAATCTCGGGCCAGACCATTCGAAGGCGCTGCGACCCGAATCGCATTCTGCGGAACTTGGAACGGCTGGCTTGCTCTAGCGTTGGTGACTGTTTTGAAGCTACAAGGTCGTACAGCACACTGCTGAGCTTGCATTTGTTATTGCAGGCGCGCATCGTAATCTACACCACAGATAATAGCAGCACGCGAGCAGTTTGGGTGTTGCCGGCAATGGGAGGCAGCCAACTGGGTTTGGGGTAGCATTTGCGCTCCAGAGACCTGGGAGTAAGAACATTCTGTATTTAGATACCTGCATGGGCTGCTCCAAATTTAGCAGCCTCCTAGCCCAACCACAGTGGACGTGTAAGCTTGGCGATCAGTAGCAGTGCCAAGCATTGGGAAGCCTTTTTGAACCACTCCTGTGTCGAGCTGACGAATTCAGTGCGCGCCCAAAGAAAAATGTCTTAGCAAAGACGGATGCAATAACTTCATTATAGATAGGGCGATGTCAAGTAACATTTCCCAGCCTAGGTGGACGGTGGTTGCGGTGATGAGCTCGCCGACCGCTGGGTGGCGTAGGTCGGGCATCGATGCCGACCGAGTCCACACTGACTCCAAGATGGGCCAAGGTGGCCCGCTCAGATGGGAAAAATTACCAGACGGAAAAATATGTAGTACTTCGACGATCAGTGGCATGAAATAGCATCGCGGCTCTCGCTCGTTATTTTTAGGTTAAAATTGAGGCTTATACCCTTTCATGCGGGATTGGGGGCAGTGATAGCCGCAGACCCCGGGAAATCCCGTTCCAATTGGACAAGGGTGGTGATAATACTTATAAGCTTAATTTGGAGCAGATTTCCGGCTTATTTATAGACTATTGCCAGACGACTGACCGCATTTTGCTTCCAGTACATCTTCGAACCAGTCCAATGCCACTTGATTAAGGAGCACCATGCCGCCCAGCGAACAATGGGCCCCGGCACCCTCCTCTGAACTGAAGAGCCTGTACGTCGCTCGGTCGCCGAGCGCGTCGGCAAGCTCCTTTGCCTGGCCCGGGAATGATGTTTCTCTGTCGACATCTGCCACAAACACAGGCACGTCGATCTGCTTGTAATGTCCTTCCAAGTTCATTGCTCTCCTTTTGGTTACCAGCTCAAAGGGGGACTGTGTGTTGAAAGAAAACTTTCCATGCTCATAAGCCCATCGTGCGGCTGTGGTAAGATTATCCTGTTGAAAAAACTTGTGAATCGCCTCGTCGAATTCCTGTTGCCGGCCATCGTTGTACAACGCCTGAACGTCGGCCGGATAGCTGGTGAGTGCTCTGCGGCCGTAATCAGTTACACCGCCCAAGGCAAGCACTGCCATGATTCGCTTGTCGTAGGCCGCGGCGCGAGGCGCCAAGTAGCCGCCAAGAGAGTACCCGAGCAAGGCGATGGCTTTGGGATCGAATTCTGGCTGCTCTATAGCCCAGTCAATGACAGGAGACACGACTCTTTCCCAATCGGCAATGAAGCCGACATTTTGCTTGCGGCGAACTGATGGCTGTCCTGGTCCCTCGTATGTAATGACATTCATACCCCTCTCCAAAATAGCTTTGCCAATGACATGGTACATTTCTTCTTGACAGCCGTCAAATCCGTTGCCGATAATGACAGTAGGTCGGCGGCCCGGCAACCCTGCGGAGAAGAAGATGGCAGGGATAGAAAAATCGCCCTTTTCCGACGAGAGGGTGATTCTCTTTCCCGGCAATGGCATCAGTGCCATGGCGGCATCAAAAGCTGACAGATGCTTATCCCAGAGGGAGTAGATGCGCTCATCGGACCAATTTCCGTGGAGATAAAAATCGGCAGATGCGTAGTAAGTTGCTGCCTTGAAATACATGCTTCTGGCAGATGCGGGGTGTCTTTTGGCGTCGATGGCCTGCGCGACTTTATAAACTTGCTCGGCAAGCGTATTAAACGCAGCATAGAAGCTCTCAAAGTCGCCAGGTACAATCTTGGGCGCGGCAACGAGAACGTCTCCAATGTCAGCACCTTCATAAGCGGTCATGGATACAGTCCGAAGAATCTCAAAGTGGAAGCTGGGGTCTGCGCTCAGCTGCAGCATTGGGTCGGGTGGAAGGCTGGCCATGATGAGGGCTAAATGCTGGGTAGGCTGTGAGTCTCTGGATTGCTGCTGCTGAGTGTAGAATTGCAGAATCTACCAGAGCGAGAACGCTCAGTATAAAGCCACTGACTATTTTCATTCTAAAATCTGATATTGATCACTCATATTGTGGAAGCAGACTAATGCAATAAATAAGACGATGCACGTCTTATATTGCAGTTTGAGGTTACATGGCGAGCGGGTCAATTTCGCAACCGAGCTATGATAGCTAAGAGATTGTTGCAGCAATAAAGAAGACGAACGCGATGTTTGATTCGTGAGCGGCGACTTTTGTTTTTTTTGTTCAATGGAGCGGCTGTGAGACAAGGCTACCAGCGACGAGGGTGACTGGCTGCGCAGTTTGCGGGGCGGAGATGTCCGCACTTGTGTTGTTGGATACTGGCATTTCAGCACAGAGACCAGCCGAGTAACTAGTTCCTGGTACGTGCGCTGGCACGGATCGCTGGCAAAGTTACTTATGTACTTGTGAGTGTCAGTGTCAAGCCAAGGTGAGACGGCAGTCAGCGGGGAGAAGAGCCGGAGGGGAGAGACGGAGCGAATGCCACAGCGAGCCACCACGAGCCACAGTGGCTGCGACGCTGGACTGACACTATGCCAACTGCCGTGCGCTTCGCTCTGGGCTCTCTGGCTGGGCTCTCTGGCTGGGCTCTCTGGCTGGGCTCTCTGGCTGGGTGCATGGGTGCGTGCATGGCTGCGTGGCCGCCACGCAGTCCGGGCTGGATGGCGTGCACCTTTAGAGGCCTTTTAGTGCTAATCTTGCTTGGTCCCCCCACCCGCTAACCCCCAAATGAGCACAAAAGTGCAGCCAGAGCAGCTAGAGTTTGGCGTGCGGTCGCTGTAACTGGATGTCGGCATCAGCCAAAATGCCAGAGACCACACCTCCCTCAGGCCCAGGCCGTCACGTGTGGCTTGGGTTTGGCGCTTGGGTTGCCTAGAGGCTCACCCAGTTCGCCCCAGGGAAGCCCCCCCCTCGCAGGCCACTCGTCGCCGCGGCAAACCATGGCTGCTCCACAACAAAAGCCTCTCATAATCCAATCCTGTCGCCCTTGACTCGCCTGCACTCAGCCCTTTTTTTTTCCCTCTCTCGCTGTCTAAATCTACCTTTATCGACATCTCACGAGCGCCCGCAGCCGCCTTTTCCATCGCCCGGCATATTTAACAAACGACTGCTCCTCGGCTTTTGAGGAGCTGTGCCGGGACGCTCGCACATTGCCACCGACTCGCCGCTCCTCACGCCGCCGACACATCGTGAACACAAACGCAGCCTCGAGCCTAAGCGGCTGCCCGGTCGTCGTCATCATCACTACACCATGAACCTTCTCCTGTCGCCGCAGCCGCCCGTCTTTCCTCATCACCACGAAAGCCCACGACAGTCCCCTCAACGTTCTCGTGAGCATTGTCCTCGCCTTGGCCTCTGCCTGCCAAACATGTCTTGGCTCTCTGCCGGTGTATCCCCGACGTCCGTACTAACAACAACAATGCAGAATCACCATTCCATAACATGGCCAACCGTAAGCGAAAAGCCGACGAGGATGGCGACGGTGATGAGAACATGTCGCCTCTCAACTCGCCCGCCGTGCAGCCACGCAGCATCGCCAGACCCTCGAAAAAAGTTAGATCAAGCGAAATCACCGGACGACCCCTCAACCTGCCCCGGCTCCTCGAGACACTCGACACCGATCAACTTCGCACTGTCCTCGAAAGAATCTGCGAAACGCACCCCCAAATTGGCCACGAAGTCGTCAGCCAGGCCCCTCGGCCATCTGTTGATGCCGCTCTTGAAGTCTTGGGCCGATATCAGGACAAGCTCAACAGCTCCATTCCATACGGAAATAGCAGCGCCGAATACACTTACTATCGCGTCAAGGAGCCCTTGGTAGCTCTCATCGACGCCATCGCCGACTTTACCCCCCAGTTTTTACCCCCTACCGAGACGCAACCCACCAAATCCCTGGAATTCCTCGACCAGGCAACCAAGCTGATTCACCAACTACCCGACTGGGAGCCCCAGGCCTACCGCCACCACAAGGAGGGAGCTTACGACGATATCTCAAAAGCGTGGGCTCTCGTCATCAACGAAGCCGGCAAGCGTGCTGGAGGCTTTAACCTGCATTCTGGCGGCTGGGACCAGGCCCTGAACAGACACAATGAGCAGTCTGGCGGCCGCTTGGCTGGCGCCATTTCCGCCATGACCAGCAGCGTCGGATGGATGGGTGCCGGTCCCAACCAAAACCCCAACGACCAAAACTCCATCCTCAACCAGCTCATGTCCGGCGCCTACGGCTCACCCGTCCGGGTCGGGCCCTGGTAAACATCACACCAACCCGGAAGCAACGAATTTATAGCACATAATGGCCGACACATAAAGATACCAAAGGGACCAGGGCACATTCGATATGGCGCCTGCGGCATGCATGATACGACACGTTTTTTATGAGATTTCATCTGGCATCATGGACACTAGCATAGACTTTGGACTTTTTCTGCGCACTACGGAATGGTAACGGCGTTTTCTTTTTCATGGGGTTTGATTTCGCATCTTTTCTTTGGCAAACTGGCTGGCTTCTTTTTAAGGAATTACCTGCTTTCCTCGCGGTTCGAGAATCATTCTTGGACTTTACTTTGTTTTCTCACTCGGGACGGATGTAAGTAGCACGGAACAATATAGTAGATATCTCTTCTATGAGATGCACCAATACAGCGGTGCTTCTAGCAATTGCCGAAATTTTATGCACTTATTGCTATGCGTGAGTTTATTGTCTACGGAGAAGAGATAAAAGTAATTAATTGTTGGCTGTGCCTGTACAGTGACGCTTTCTCATGTTAACGTTGTGGAGGTGGCGACCACAGGCGGTACGTACCGTCACTACTACTCACGTGTTTACCTGTCAAGGCGCGACAGCGTGAACGCGACCACCTCGAACAATCACCGTGATTACCAACCAAACGACCAAACGCCAAACGAAATTATTTTTGCACAGGCTGCTTGCTCAATTCAATTCTGGAATACGCTATAATAATAATAATTGATGGTGGAATATTCTTCTAGTTTATAAAATGCCTGCGTACGTTCACCGCAACCTACTGCAAACGCATCGCCGCAGTTCACTCCCCTCCGTTCCCCAGCTAATGACAGTTCAAATGCAGGCCAGGCGACCAGCACAAGGCATGGGCCAACCCATACGAGGAGACGAAGCCGCGCATCTCAGAATGGACCGCCAAAGACATTGCCACCATATCGCTCCGCCTCGACAAGCAGCTCGGTCCCGAATACATTTCCTCGCGCGCCGGTCCCGGTGGCTCTCGCGTGCACTACCTGACGGCCGAGAAGTGCATCGGCCTGGCCAACGAGGTCTTTGGCTTCAACGGGTGGTCTTCGTCTATTCAGAATATCCAGGTCGACTTTGCCGACGAGAACCCCCAGACGCAGCGCGTGAGCATCGGCCTCAGCGTCATCGTGCGGGTCACGCTGCGGGACGGCACCTACCACGAAGACATTGGCTACGGCTCCATCGAGAACGCGCGAGGCAAGGCGATGGCGTTTGAAAAGGCCAAGAAGGAGGGCACCACGGATGCGCTGAAACGCACGCTGCGCAGCTTTGGCAACGTTCTGGGCAACTGCATCTACGACCAGGACTACGTCAAGCAAGTGACCAAGCTCAAGGCGCAGCCTTTCAGAAAGTTTGACCAGGATCATCTACATCGGCACTCGGACTTTGCCAAGAAGGACGCGCCAGTCACATATGCTATGCCAGAGGCTGCAGCGGCTGCTTCAGGGTCGGGATCCGGTTCTGGCTCCTCATTCGCGTCAGCAGCAGCGGCTGCCAAGGCAGAGGCTTCAGAATCATTTGAGGATTTCCTTGGGGGTAAGTGGAAGCGGTCTAGAGGGTAACGTTGTGGCATTACAGGACGCTGACTGAGCACTGGTGATAGATTTTGACGAGGCAGATTTCTGCGTATCTGAAGAGGGTCATCCCGACGAGGTGGTCGTGGCCACTGCGGGTGCGCCTGCAGGTCCGCAAACAAGACAACAACAACAACAGCACCACCAGCCCAACAAGGCTGCAGCACAGCAACCCAATAAACGCCCACCACCACAGACGCCAAACCCCCAACACCAGAGACAGGCGGCAGGTAACAGTGCGTTCGTAGCGCCCGCAGCTCCTCCAGCTGGGGCTTTGGGGTCGGGTGAACCGGTAGCTGCATTCTTCTCAGCACGTGCCGTTACGACGGACCAAGGCTCGAGCATCCCATCCAACAAGCAGCAGCTCTTCAACCCCAAGGCAGAAAGCCCCTCGATACGAAAAACGCCAGGCATCGATCATTCGTCATCGAAGCCCGTCTCCCGCACCGGGCAGCACGTCCCCCCTGCCAGCCAAACAGGAACATCATCCGGCAGCACGCCCAGCAGGCCACCGGCAGGAGGACCGCACGGCAGTGCTCTGGGAGCCTCCGCTGCGGGAGCGGGTGGGCATGCCGCAAAAGGACACGCCATCAACCCTAGCCTAGACAATGCGCGCAGGATTGGGGCCCCAGGCGGTCCGGCGAGCCCGCTGGCCAACAGGAACAGCTACAAGCCCCCGACTATGAAGAGACCGCTAGGCCAAGGAGAGGGCAACACGCCACGGGTGCCTCTGAGTGAAATCCCCCTGAATGGCCCTGTCGCAGCTGCTGGTGGCGCGGGGGCCGACAGTATTGACACGAAGCGGCAAAAGATGGCGTAATCCTTTTTCATCATGATTCCTCTGTGAGGGAGGTGTTTGAAGAATTTATTCACTCTGTGACTTTATGACGGACGTTTTGGAGTTTGTGGTGGCTCTGGGCTTTTTTCTTTTATTCATCTTGCAGATTACTTTTTGCTGTGCCAAATACGTGCACTATATAGCGAATATTATGCTCTCCCCTTGCGTCAGAATTCGAAAAAGCTGTTCACATTGTGTTTCGTATATATATATATATGTACGGATGCAAATATGTCCTCAGAAAAAAATGTTGAAAGGCCGACTATCCAACTCCAAGACTCGCTGAATCGCAACTCCATTCAAAATGAGCAACAGAGCCACTCCCGTTTCAGATGGCAACTTGTGCTTCTAAAAACATGATGTCTAAAATCTATATAACAAAAAGGCAGAAAGAACAAAATTAACAGAAAAAGAGGGATAAAAATCGCCTCAAAAATAATAATAACAACTCTGGCAGAAAAGGCTCGGGAAAGTATCAAGGGTGTCTGTGCTGGTGCTTCGACTATCAGCACAACCCACCATGCATATGCGACTGGCTGCTCTAGGCAGCAGCAAAAATAGAAAATCAGATGGCCACAGTGAGATCTGTGCGTCACATAGGGGGCGGTGGATAGACGGCCAGGAGATGAGGAGAGGCCGAGGACCGCAGCGCCTGGTGCGGGTGCGCGAGTCCCGGAGAGAGCTGCTGGTGGTGGCTGCCGTCGTTTTGCGCAAACGAGGCCAGAGCCAGGAATGTTGATGCCGCATCGACCTGGGCCGCGACGGCTGCCGCTCCTCTGGCCGACGCCGCCGTCGTGGCAATAGACGTGCATGCGCTGGCGACGCTCGGGGAGCGGTCGTGGGTGGTGCTGCCGGCGCTGGGGCTGCCGGTCAAGAGCAGCTGATCGTATTCCGCTCGCAGCGTCATATATGCGTGGTTCATTTCCTGCTCGCGTTTGGTGGCCTCGCCAAGGAGCTCCTCGAGCTCCGCGATGCGGTCGTCTTTGCGTTTGCGGTAGGCGCGCTGTGATTTTCTGTTGGCAGCTCTCCGGCGCTGCGTATTTTCGTTAGAATAAAGCTCTTGGAATACAGACAGATTTTTCCCGAACCTGTGGTATAGCTGGGACGTACTTGGATAACAGCCGGTGGTGCATTCTTGTAACGATTGGGACGGCTGCGCTTGGGTTTCTTCGGCTCATCAGTGGCTTCCGCGGACGGAGTCTCTGCTTTGCCCTCTGCACCTTGAACTGAGGGCGATTCGGACGATAGTCTGGCTGAGGGGCTACTGCCTTGACTCGAGGCGTCGTAGTGCAGAGGAGTCACGAGAGAGTTCGAAGGCCACGGAATTTGTGAGCTCTACAAAAGGGTGTCAGAAGGAATGCAAAGGTGTTCGTGGAGATTGTAACGTACCAGAGCCATGTATTGACCATGCTCGAATCTAGGCACCGGCATATTCGAGAACATGTGGTGTTGTGCGGACTGCGAGGGTGGCGTAAGTGGCGTGAGCTGTGATATTGAATGTGATGACGGCGCGAGAGATAGAGGCATGGAGTGAGTGTAGGGCGATGCGATGCTCAAGCCGGCTACCCAGTCTGCGGAGGAGAGGTAGAGCATATCATCGACGGGTGGTGGCAATTGCTGCTCGACCGAAGACTGCGAGCTACCCTTGCGAGGGGCAGAGGTTTTCGACATGATTGCGGAGCGTGTGTGGCGAGTGTGCGCGGCAACAGCCATATCTGAAAGAGGAAGAGCAAGAGTGCTGGGTGTAAGATGATGGTTGACGATGACGATGCAAAATGGTCATGGAAGCAAAGAGAGGCAAGCAAGGTGAGGGGTGGCCAAAGGACGGATTTAATGGAACTCAGTCGTAGGTCGACAATCAACCGTCTTGACGTGGGGGAGTGTGCCTGTGCTGGAACGCCTTCTAGCTTAGCCTCGCAGAGGGAAGGGGAAGCGCAAGCCAGCCTTACCGTCCCTGCACTGGCAGACGAAATACTGGTATTTGGCCAGCGACAGCCCCCAATATCGCCTCACAGCCTAGGGGTAGCCACAGCTGGGGTGGAGATGCGCCCGAGAAGTCAGATATCTGTGCTTCTAATGAGGAGGGGAAGAGGGGGTAGGAGGCAATATTGGGTGTCTATCTTCACGACAGTCTTGGATGTTGAGGGGGTGAGCGTAATGTGTGTGAAATGCAATTTGGGGGCAGGGAGCGAGGTAGTGTATGTGCGTGTATTTCCATGTGTGGAAGTGCCAAAGAGAGCCACGGATATGAATGAGGGTGTAGATGCGAGAAGAAAGGAACCTACTCGAGTAGCGTGGACTGACATCGACCCACCGTGAACGAAGTTTCTGTGAAAGCTGGGGGGTACTGTAAGACTCGTTTCTATTGAGTCGAAGTGTAAGTGAGAGAATAAGCAGGGCCATAGGAATTCTGCGGGATTCAACTGAATAAAGAGACCTGAGATACGGGTGGGTGTGGCGTGGGTGTACTGGCAGCCTCGTCTAAACTAAAGGTGTGTGGTGGATGCATCCACGCCCCTGCTCCGACTTTGATGCTTGTACCAAGTCCTACCGCCGCAGGGCAGTCACGATTTTCATCTTTCGGCGTGTACAGCTGCGCCAGAAAGGAAACATGCTGGATCATTTGGGGAACTCCTGGGAAATGACGACAGGTTCTTGTCGACCTATGGGAGACGCAAACCCTAGAGCCGGTTGCTGGTAAATCCTCACCGGGTTGACTCTTGCGGCCGACTCTTGCGGCCGACTTGCTCGTGTACTGTGTTTGTTGCCCAAAGGCGCCTAGATGAATTTCTGCCCCGGCAGCTATGATTCGGGATGATCAAGAGTGATCAAGAGTTGCCGACGAATTGTCTGATTGACCTTGTCGAAATGTCGGCCCCTTGCCGAGTTGAGTAAGGCACCGCTGCAGCGCTCGTCTATCTGCATTAGCTCCAACCACCCAGCCAGGGCGCATGCGGATTGGCCTCTCTGGCTGATGAAGTGGCTCTTACAAGTTCCACCCCTACAATGTGGGCAAGAGGCGGCGCCGATGGGCGATGGGTAGAAGCCGCATACATAAGAGTGTCACTCGACTCCACCGGCCATGAGCAAGGGTTCCGCGCGCAAACGAGACTGTGGATGCTCGTCTGATTTGGTGGTTGCTCGGACTGGCAATAGCGCAGCTGAGGGAGATGCAAGGCGCACTAGGCACCGGAAACAGGAGCGGCCTGCAGGCTTTGGCTTCATTCTGAGAAGAGTTAGTTGGTACGATCGGCGGGGTGGCAAAAGCATCAATATTGTACAAGAAGCCGCTCTATTTTTATCGTGGTCCCGTCAAACAGGTTTACTATGGTGCTTGCGAAACCACCGCAAGCTATGGCAGTGCAAGATGCCGTCCTCCATCGTGCTCGTGCTGGCAGGCAACTCGCACTTGCTCGACTGTTGCGCACCAATTTCAAAGCCAAGGTTGAGATTCCCGACAGAAAACTACAAACCACATGGCAAGAGCAAGGGTAAAAATGTGGCAGTGAGCCAATGAGATGACTTCCATGGCGACGGGCTCGTTTACTACCTCGCAGGGGTGGGTGGCACCCAAGGGCCTTACACTCCCCAGGAAGCGCGTCTTCTCCTCGGCAACTTAGCTCTGCTGCCTTGAAGAATGGCTGGCTAGACCATCTAAGCCCAACGTTGGAGTGGCAGCTTTTCCACGGGAAATGCCTGCATGCCGTTCACGTTCCGAGGCCGAGACTCAAACGCACCCAGATGACGACAAGGCTCGCTGCCTCTGACTGTTCTCCTACGCACGGCCAGCGGTCACCGCGACGAGAGAAACGGTGTGGAAAGGCGATTGCCGATGGGGCAACTAGACTCCGCTGCAGCCAATAGAAGTGACCGCGACCACTGGGTATAGAGGGGCTGTCATGACACTCTGCGACGAATTGGATGCGCCACTGCCATCAGACAAGTCGAAGCCAACATCCCCGCCTCCGGGCAGGGCAGGAGACTTACAACTGCGAATTACACAAAACAAGTTCGTCTAGCCAGCAGCTCGACCAGAAGTGCATCATATTAGCTTCGTCTGTGTGCGTTAGTGTCCCATTGCCAGCTCCACATCGGCCACACATCGCAAGCTAGTCTGATGAGAAGTGCATGGCTCCTCAAGATTCGCATTGGCCTAGTTGGCATCCTTGTCTACCATGCCTTCGTACCAATCTGTTTACGTATGCTGGTTCCGTCACTTTGCACCACGGCGCATGGTCTACAGGCGCAGTCGATGCACCTGTGCAGAAGACCAGGGAAATGGAGTGCCAATTTCATTCCGCTAGTCGAATGGATTGCCTGCCACGGCCATCCGCACTGCCAATGGCAAGGTGCGCCCATCTCGTTACCTTCACCATATTAGATTAATACAAAGTGAATGTCGAAACTGCTATGCATACAGGTTCAGAAGTTATATCGATGAGTTTCTCTCATTTGCAGCGCATCAAACTATTGGCTGCTTATTTCAAAAGTCTCGCCCAGTCGCAGAGATGAAACCGTTCTCTAGCCTGGCCGATGAGATCCGCTTCTCATACGGACCAACTCCCTTGCCTGCCTCGTTAGCGAAATTCGTTTATTTCGAGATGGCAGCGGCCTTGCCAGAAGATAACGTCCAAATCCGCCCTGACCAGTAGGAACGTCTGGCCGGCCACCAGTGAGGGGGCCAGAAGGCTCCATTGCTGTGCTTGTAGGACTCAGCTCCACGCGCCCGCCTCGAGCCTGATTTTTCGGCCTACAGGTTTGGGCCATCGGACATCTACAGACTCAGCCTTGAAGCACTCTGGCTTTCGGTAGCATTGAGAAATCAATTATTGAATTGTTTATCCACCTGGTACTAGCAGCCCCAGTTTTGCCGTCCCTCGAATGAATCCGGCTCCTCAGTGTTCCTGCTTGACGTTGTCCCACATTGGTGAACGAGCCTGGCCGGAGCTTGACAAGGATCAGACAATACACGAACGATGAAAAAGAGGGAACAACAGTTTGCAGTACGGCAGCTCTCAATCTCGTCCCCAGAGAACAGCGAGTGCCACGCGATCTCAAAGCTGTCTGTGAGTGTAGCTTTCGTAGAGCCTCACGTTTTCTTGGCTCAGTAAGTCTACAATTGATGAACCGGCCGAGGAACTGGCATGCAGGACTACGTATAGATTCAATGGTCCCGCAAAATAAGTTTACTGGTCATGTCTGCAGCCACCTAATAACAGGCCAAGGGCCGTTCAGGTTTCGGCAGGTTGCCTTTTCGGCAGTGACGGACTTTTGTCGGACTAGGAGCACGCCTTGTGCCAGTGATCAGCGGGCTCAGCTGAGGTCGATCCTGCTTGAGCCCGACGCAAGGCATCGGGCGTCCGATTTTCTGACGCTGCGCCATTTCCAGTCTTTTCTGCCCCGCATCCAGAGTGCAGACTCAAACTTGCCGTGCATTTGCATGCCCAGGTGGCTGCATCACCATGTACCTAGCCCAATGGCTCGGAGCCCAATAGCCTAGAAAAGCAAATAGAAGCACAGGGTTCGTCGCATATACGCCAGCTTTACAGTTTGCCGGATCATATTGTCCTTTGCCCATGGGGATGTTTTGTATTGGAACTCGTATCATTTTGTTAGCCATCTGCTTACAAAGTCTGAACCAACCAGGGAGAGGTAAACAGGTAGGACGAGGCTGCTTGAATCACCACGGCGCGAAAATAGAACACGACATGCATTGATCACTTGCCGCTTGTGTATTATTGCCGGCTTCCTTGTGCGAGCGGACTTCTCGCTGCGGAATTCGCGTTTATCTAGCCTAGCAGCTAATAAGTGGCACCAGATGTTGTCAACCAGAGTACCCGAGAATAGGAGCAGACCCCAACGGAGAATCGAAAACTGATCTCTACCTTAAAGCCACTATTTGCGTGTCTTCCTTTGTTACAAGTGATTTTCTTTCCTATTTCTCACTTCGTTCTGTTTTTCCCTTTTGAGTTAGCCCCTTTGCCCTTTCTACTGCCGGGCACAATCTAACCAGTGCCACGAGGCGGCGAGACTCCAGGATCCAACGCCTGCATCCCCAGTTGTTCGCACAATCCTTCCCACTGCGGCCTAGTTTAACATTCCTTCTCCCCGTCCCTTCTTCGAGCTCCCGGTGGTACTTTTGCGCGCCGCATTTTCTCTTGATGCGTAATTGGAGGAACATTGCTGGCTTGCTTGAGTGGTACAGGTCGGGATCCATTCTACCGAACCGAGTCTACTGAACTTCGCGCCTTGCCGCCGCCTTTTCCCATCTGGTAGTAATCCTGCAAGGCTGTGGCGACTGAGGTTGAAATTTCAGGCCAAAAGCGACTTTGTCTGTAAGAGTAGCCTCTGCTCGCAGACCGGGAGACTCTCTTCTTGCAATGAGTAAGCCGTGTGGCGCTTTCCCGATTTGCTTGTAGGCAGACAAGCTACATGGTCTCGCCCGATCGCCGAGATGCGTCTTGCTGTGCCTCAAGATTACGGGGGAGCTACGGACTCGATTGCATGGCGCAGCAGGCTCCAAGGCATCTCGCGGGTCCCGGCAGGCAGCGCAATCGTTTACCACCAGTGAAAGAGCTCGGCACAGGGCGGAATAGGCGTCCATTACACACCTTGTTCATTTCGCACGTAGCCTTCTTGACCGTAACATAGTATTGCGAGCTTGATCATTATTGTGCCTAAAATACCCCGGCCATTAACCAATAATATACAGGAGATGATGAGGTGCTGCCTCGATCTGTGCCACGCGGCCCCCCTCAGGGGCATTAACATGGCACTCTCTGCCACCCCGTAACCAGGAATACGACCTATACGCTGTAACCTGCAGCATGCTTCGCCCTGTCTTCTTCAGCTCGGTATTCGCCTGAAGCGGAAGGTGATTAGGAGAGAAATTCTGACCACCCTAATAAAAGCCAGCCTAGTTTGCTAGTCACACCCTCCCCACCTCTGCTCCGATGACGATTTGAATATACAAAGTACTAAACTTAAATAACCAAAGAGTAGAGTATTATATCCCAATTCGTGAACCGCGCGCTGTAGCCAAACACGCTGTGGTATCGGCCAGCGAATGTATAGCGGCGTTGTCAAGAATCCTTTGACCTTGTCGAGTCCGTAACTCATGTGGTCCGAAATGCATGTGATTCTCCTTCGTTTAGCTCAAAGAAAGATGGAACTTATTTGGTAATTGGTGTTGGGGCATGATCTCTAGTTCGAGGCTCTGTTGAGCTTCTTCAAGCCCTCTGCCGCCTGCCTGGCACCACCTGCGAAGCCGAGCTTCTTGCTCATGTCGATGCACTGCTCATACTTCTTTCGCGCCACAGTGGTCTTTCCGAGCATAGCTGCCACATCGGCCCAGTTGCAGAGAGCAACGGCGCACGCCTCGTCGCACTCCGGTGTGCGCTCGTCACCTTTTACGTCAGTGCCATGCATGTAAGCGTTCTTGGCCCAGTTCTCCGCAGCCTCGAGGCATTCTGGCCGCGTCTTGGGCATTTCTGTACCCTCAAGGTCCTTGAGTCCGTCGGATAGGGCACCCGACAAGAAAGAGGCAGGAATCTGAGCAAATGACGCGGCAAGGTTGTTCATGACGACGGCGCGGTGGCAAGGCAGCTCGCATAGACGGAGTGCTTGGAAGAATAGCGGGATAGCAAGGTGAAATTGCGACTTGCGCTCGTAGTCACGTCCGAGAGACTCCATCGCACCACCGACTTCAGTTGGAGTAAGCCAAGTTTCCTCGCCAGGCTTCTTTCCTTCCGTTCGACGTCTCTTAAATTCCTTGAGAGTCGTCTCAACAGCCCACACGAAATGCTCGGTTGCCTTTTCTGGTTTGAGGACGTGTTCATCTGCGTAAAGCTCTCCCAGCGCAACGGCTGTTTTGACGGCCGCGGCCAATACTCGCTCTCTCTTACGCCAGAGCGTTTCGCGCGGTACTTCGAGCTCCTCATCCTTTGGCGCAGATTCCGCTTCCACGCCCGGTCTGGTGTGCTTGTTGTTAATGTCATTCGCATCTGCCAAGTTCGATGAATTGATATAGTATCCCTTGCCGTCCACCATACCATCTTCCACAGACTTGTCCATGACGGAAACCCACTTCTGGCAGTCTGCCAATACAGACTCCAATACCTCTCCGCTGGAAGTGTAGCTGTCGATCTGTTGAAGCCAAGCGGAGACTTGAATGCGGATGCCAAGCACCTCGTCCGAGAACGGGTCCAGCCCAATCTCGGCGCATTGCTGCATTGCCTTCTTGTAGTATTTCAGCGCTAGCTCGGGATCGGGTTGATAGTTGCTGTAGTATATGGCTCGTCTGAGGGTATTGGCGACGGGTTCGGGATATCTGCTAAATTTGTTGTTGTAGAAGCGGACGTAGAACATCCTCAGCGCTACCGCACTGATACCCAGAGTGACCACGAGCCTGTATCACTGCATTAGTTTTGGCCGAAACGCTACTAGGAGTGCCAGATTTGCCCATTGCACTCACAAAACTACCGCGAATGCAGTCGATGCGGGAGAATCTTTGTATGCTTTCTTGACCCCCTTAGGACTCAGGGCAAACGCGAGATTCCTCAAGCCCGCACCCAGTGCGCGACCAGCAAACTGACGAAATGTCACCTTTTGCGGCTTATTTGGAGGCGCATTCTTTTGCACCTCCTTCCCTGTGTCTGTCGATTGGTATCTCAGCGAGGATGGTGGCAGCGAAACGACGGCGCGGATGTGGACGCTGGAGCTCCGTGATGCGACACGGACGGACAAAAGCCCAGTCCTCGCCTGCTGCAGACATGGCCCCGAGATCGGTCGCAGCGACGCGACCGCGAATACGGACATTTCGAATTGATGCACCCTTCGTTGTTGTGTAATTGGGCGCACGTCTTGCTGTTCGATAAGCTTGATGGCGAAATCTTCGTCCCTTTTTTTGGTACCAAAAAAAAAAAGAATGACGCTGACCAGCTGGCGGTTCGGATTGGTCAGTGCGCTGGGAGTACAGGAATTGCGGGCCGAGGATTGGATGGTGGGGGAAGCTTCCTCGGCCGACGGCTCAATCGTCACGAGCTCAAATTGTACAAAACACACGACCGCACATCTGTGACAGCACAAAACTCACAAAATGGCTGGCAAATTCGAACCCAAGGAACCTGTCCAACTTGACCCTCCCAAGGATGACCCCATCACCGTCGAGGAGCTAGCCAAGTGCAACGGTACGTCATGAGAATGCCCCGCGAAGACTGGCGGCGAACTCGCACGTGAGAATGGCAGAGCCGGACAAGCTCTGGGACGGAGAAACAATGGCATAGAACCAAAGTGCTCTCGAAACTCATTTGGTGGTGCTCATGCTTTTGCCTCGTTTCGGAGTTGGGCGCTGCCGGACCACATCTCCTTCTGCCGCAGCAGAAAACGCTATTGCTAACATGTGGCGTACCTACAGGTGTGGACAGCGACAAGGTCTACGTCGCCATCAAGGTATGTCTAAAATCTGGAGAAATATTGAGAATATTTGTTGATGTAGGAATTTAGGGCAAAGTATATGATGTAACTGGTAATCCATCGTATCTGCCGGGCAAGGCCTACCACGGTACGTATACCTACTGGCACCTCTATGTTGCTTGAGAAATGTTTTCCCCAAGAATGTTCTACTACGGTCTTAATTGACTGCGTTGAAACTCACGGTCCCGCTTCAGTGGGAGATCGGTGAAAGTCTGGCCAAACATGTCTCCCACAGCTCGCTGACGTATCCTCTCTCACCCCTGTAGTCTTCACCGGAAAGGATGCCTCCCGCGCCCTCGGCATGACCTCGACCAAGCCCGAGGATGTTGTTGCCGACTGGTCAACTCTGAGCGAAAAGGAGAAAGGTGTACTTGAGGATTGGGTGACCTTCTTCTCCAAGCGCTATAACATTGTCGGCGTCGTCGCGGGTGCCACGAATATGGACTAGGGACTCGGGAGCAGGCTATGAGGGGCGATGCGCTTCTAATGACGCAGACAGGGAGGATGACGGGAAACAGTAATTCTAGCCCAACGGCTTCTCCTCCTGGGTATGCCCCCGCTAGCCTGAGGTGTGAAGAGGCAGACGGAGAGCTCTCGAAAATACAAATTCTTCCAAGCAGCTGCCATCGCCACCAAATTCCACGTGCTGTACTAATTCACTTGTATGTAAGCGAGGAAAGGGAAAGAGAGAACAAGGCGCATAATTGAGCGTTGAAACAGAGCGCACAGCGTGCTGGACGCTATGCCGTCGTGGCTGCAGTGGTTGGTCATGTTGCTGATGTCTCGGGTAAGGTACTGCTCTGCGAGAGGAAATAATTTGGAAGATAACGGACGTGTTGAGATCACACAGAGCGACCCAGGTACCGGGAAAGCAGAGCGCGAGTTGCGTGCCCTGGTCGACCCTTACGGTGTTGAGGTGCACAGACTTTGCGAGCTTCTACCCCAGGGGAGCACTTGAGAGCAAGATTGAGTAAATATCCCAAGACCTTCACTACGCAAAATGAAACAAAGCACTGTAACAGGTACTGAGAAAAAGCGCTGCGGCACTACGCCGGCATCGGGACTACTCTTTAAAACATGCATGGATTTGTGCCGGCACCGCAGCCACGCTGTGACGCCAACAATGTGAGAAGATGCAGGACCGTAGTCGATTTCAAGCTACCGATTGTTTTGCCACCATTCGTCAGCAGAGCTGCAAATTTGGGGTGGTGTGCTCGAGTCGGGAGAGCGTATTTAGGCTTGGAACACTGACGCCGAACGAAGTGCTGCTGCAGCATGACGATGGGAGCTGCATGTCGCTATTGACAGCTCTTTTAGGCAAAAGTGTGGCAACATAAAGGCTTCTGGGCTTTTGATACCCTTGCTATTGCTCATGCCAGAGAGTGGACAAAAGGAGCTGTATGTTAGAACCCTCCGTTCGCGCTCAGAAGCAACATGTATGTAGATGGGGTCTTGTAACCTGCTACGGCGAACAAAGCTTTTTTACATGTATCACTAGCAATAGCCAAGCTCCTGAATTCAAATTGCAAGCCAAGGGTATTCGATTCTGTGCCAACTAAGGCAACCAAAGCAAAATGCAAACTAGTAACTATAAAGTCCATTACATTAGAATTCCTCGTCCAAAATTCTTCTCATCGTCAATCTGTATATTCGTTTTTGTGACCAAAGGAAAATTTGTTGACACTGTCTCAGCACCGCCAGGCTGTTTCAGTTGGGTCTTGTAGCAGGCTATTTGCGGCCACCAAAGACAATTTTCTATTTTGAGAATGCAGAACAACAAATGTTGTAGATTTCTCTCTGCTCGTCATAGTCGCCAGTCTAACCCAAAGAAGGGCTACGAGAATCCTTTCGACGACTGCTGGGGCCAGGACCGCCACTGTCTCCGCGGGCAGCACTGGCGCATGCATTGCACAGGCGTTGCTGGTACCAGCTGTTACGCAGGCGTTTGACGTTGGCGCATTCGTGCCGAGGATGGTTGCGAGACTGGTGGCAGTACGACTGCAGGTTGAGGGTGTTGTGTCCACAGCTGAAGATAAACTCCTCAAAGTCACACATGGCGGCGGGTTGTGCAGGTAAGAGGGTTTACAAGGTGCGCGAGGTAATAAGCCTTCTTTGGAGGATAGTGTGGGCTGTTGGGAGGCAAAGAGCAGAGTGAAGGTGAAATTGAAATTGAACTTTGCTATTTCTGAAAAGATGAAGTTGAGATATAGAAGATTGAGAATGAAGAGAACGTTGCCAGACGACGTCCAGCTTTTATATCTGAAATTGTGGCTTCAACCACACGATGCTCTGGCGAATGGCTGTCTACTCTTGCTGCCCCGAGGAAACAGGATTCAACGGAGAGCTCACACATGTATGCAACCTCGTTTGATGGCGCTTCCTAACTGACCCTAATTCGGACCCTAATTCACAATAAAAAAATAATGATTATCGATACAAAAGTCCTCGAGGCATCCCCGCATGAAGTGGCAACAACCAGCAGGGTGCGAAGAGAGAATTCTGCGCTAGCGGGCTTCCGGATGCTCCCCGCTGCCTTTTTTACAAGCAAAGAAGAGCATAAAGGTTGAATTGCAGTAGATAACAATATTAAATTGGAAGTCAATGGCCCCAAATGGTTCAGCGTGCTTGATGCAGCCATCGAGTGGGCTGCGCCATCCAGACGATAGTGTGTGGTAAGCGGCCAATCGCCCGCTGTGGAGAAAGCAGGACGTGTGATGAGTTAGATGAGGGGGTTAATGAAAGAAAAGAAAAAAAGTCGAGGCCCTTGATCTTCAACCATGATTCAGGCCGCCTCCCTCTCCACATCCGTTCGAGTAATACTTGCATGCTGCTTTGCAGCAGCATTTTGATGCATGCAGAGCATGCAGAGCATTCGAAAATATTGTGTTACTCTTCCAGAATTGGCATTGCCCCTTTGATGCCGAAATCATCGCGAAATCTCTGGTCAGTACGTGACTCTGCGTCAACGCGGTGTAGCCATATCCATCATTCCTCGGCTCCTAATTGCGTCACCGCAGCGATGCAAAAACGAGGCGTCGAGTCCGCACCCAATGTCGGCATTGCCGCCTGTAAGCTGTTTCGGCGACTTGCATGAATAGGACTCTGGTGCAGGAACAATAGGATGAAATAAAACACAAGTGTGGCCCGGGCCAGGATTATCAGTCTGCGACCCTTGACCCGTCGACGGCTGGACCTCACCCGCTTCCGGGGATGGCTTGGGAAACAGGGGTCTTTCCGAGTCCGATTCCAAGGGAATAAGACTGTGTTTTAGGGGTCGATTTGGTTACATTCACGCAGCGTCATTGCCTGTCAGTGTCGCTATGCGTGCCCAACGCACGAGACCGGGATCTTCTCTCCGCCATCATTCAGCTACTTTCCCAAAGAGGCAATACTCAGAAGGAGGCCCTGCTGCTGTTCTCCATTGAAGTAGGGTTCTCGGACTACAAGCCACCCGTGGTAGAATTTCGAAGGGTACATGACCAGAGTGGTGAGTTGGCGGCGGCGTTCATGTACTCTCTGCCGTCCACCTTTAAGACAGGACAGACACCAGCGATTCGGAAATAAATTAAGCGTTACAGGGTCCATGATTTGCAGAAACTGTGTCTCTGGGCAGAATAAAGCGACGTGTAATATTTGCTCCCCGCAACCAAAGATTCCGCACTCTAGCGTCCGGGTTTATCGCCCCTCTGAAGATCAAGGCTGATCGGCGATCAAGCCGGGGCAGTGCAATTTAAATCTACGTTCTGCTTCTGGCTTGCTACTTGATCGTGCGGTTCAAGGTGACAAGCGGTGATGGAGTGGCGGTATGAGCGCAGAGGCCATGTCACACACGCGCGCACAAATCACCCCTGCGAGATTGCCCTACTCTGAGACAGTCGAATTGCCCTTCTTGACATGATTAGCAGAGACAAATTGTCATGCCGTCATGCCGTCATGCCAAAAAATAAATTGGAAAAAAGAAGGAGAGAGACACCAGGGAAGCGAAAATAGAAGTCGTATGCAAGTCACTAGCGGCAAGGAGCTGTAAGGCGCTGAGAGAGCATAGAATGCAACGGGCGAAAGGGAGAAGAGAAAAGGGGAGACGTCTTGTTTTGGATTACAAAATCGACTGCGTTGTTTCGGTGGCATGCATCGGCCAGTTTTCGTGCAGCACACCATCTGGAAAACGTGGTGAAACTTGGCATCTGTCTGCACATCTCTGGGCGTCGCTGTCAGACCCGGGCCGGACTCAAGCTACCCGCGCGAGAGTGTCAACACTCCATCTGGCAAGCAGGCAAGAGACCCTGGCTCAAATTCTGGCTGGTTTACCACACTGCATCTTGCTGACATGCTGCGGTATGTAGATTTCTCACGCCTGGAGGAGGAGGAGAGTCTCGTGTCTCTAGAAGATGCCTTGTTTGGATTAGCGCAGGTTGTTTCTGCAAGCCAGTCCTGCTGCCAGTCATTAGTTGGTGTGTCATTCGTGACTGTGAACCTGCTGTTAGCTGAAGATTCTGTTCTAACAGCCGTTGCCAGAGATTTTGACCAGGGTCCTGCATCGAAACGATGACGATGCCACGACCATGCTGTTTCTTCGTCAAAATCGGGCTGGCAAACAAGGCTACGGAGACTACAAAAAACGATCGATCGCGCAGCCTGAGGGACTTGCTTCCCGTGCCCACGGAAGAGACGAAATAGGTTTCCGTATCAAATTTGGTCATTTAGGCAAAGCAATGCCATCAAATCTACTTGCTCGGTAAGGTGATGTCATCTTGTAGGAGCAGCATTGTAACCGTCGCACCAAGCCATCTCTAGCTTTGAATCGGTCTTTGAATGACTGATAAACATGTCCACGACCGCGCGCTTGAGTTGATGACGCTTGCGCGAAGATACGTGGCAGCATTCAGTCTGATCCGTCGCAGGCTGTGCAGGCTGCGCCATGAATGGCCGCGGATGAGTATTTTGATAGGTACAGGGAGCTGTATTTGACGAATTTATTCCGTCACACAGTAAAGGAGCCGTTTTACGTTATTTCAGACCGAAATTTGTCAAATGCCCGTGATGCTCATCACGGCGTCGGGCACAGGAAGGCTGAGCACCGCCCAGCGGTCGGCCCAGTGGTCGGCGGCGGCCCGTTATGCGGCCAACGGCACTAGGTGGGTTGCCTTGCGGGTTGCCTTGCGGTTCGCATTTTTTGCGCACGAGAAGGGATGCGCGCAAATGGGTTGAAAGGGACAGCAAACGTTTTTTTTTCTTTTTGTCTTTTGGCTCCGATGAGAGACTTGAATCATTTTTCGAAATTTCTTACAATATTTTAGTTACCTTCGCAGCCGCTAATGGCCGGCTGCTGTCAATCGTTCCATGGACCGCAACAGCAGCCAAGGTGCACGACAGCAATACCGACGGCGCACCCTCTCCTAACTTTTGCCGAAACTGCTCGGATTGACAGTGAGGCTGGCCAAAAAGGAATCTAAGCCATAGTTACACTAGCAAAAAGCCATCATCACGTCACAAAACCCACTGCCGTGTGCACAAAAGAGCAGACATTTTGGCTGGTGCTACAGCAAAAGCGGCGCCGCTTTTGGCTGGCGACACTGCCACCCGGGGGACAGGGGTGCGGAAGTTGCCGTCGGCCTACCGTTCAACGCCTACCCACAGGGCCGGGTCGTTGGCTTGGGACTAAGCTTCAAGGGCACAGTCAGCAGGTCCAGAATTGACAAGTCGTTCGTCTCTGAGTGAGAGTAATGGGACGTGATGCGTGATATGAAGGAAACTGGACGTCGAATGTGGCTGTGGCATTGCTTCACCGTGCATGAAGCTAACTAAACAGCTGTTTGCCCAGTGTAACCGCTTACCGCGGCCTAGTGCTGGAGCTATGCTGGAGCTCTCATGTAGTGCTCTTGGTCTGTCGCCAGCGAATTGCTTCATCGCGATATTTGCTTTGCTCATTTGGATCTCGTTCAATCGAGGCTCACAGTCTCATTTCGGGCAACTGGAAAAATTGACATCTCCGCGGGAGCTCGAATCGCTGACCAAGTCGCAGCCTTATTTCGCAGTGACAGCGCGGCACGTTGGCGGGGAAAGGCTAACTAGAAGCCAGCACTGTTCGTGATGGCCTGCAAGCAAGAGCCCGTCTCAGAATGCATCACAATCAGAAACAACGACTTGCCGAATCCATCTCGATCAAAACGCCCTTATTACCGCCTGCATAGAGAGGCTGTGCTGAAGCGCATCTGCTGCGCCATCTCGCGAAAGTGGTGAAGCTTCTGAGTTAGCAGTTAGCCTGATCAGGCTCAGCCCAGCAGTGCTGCTCCACCAGCATCTGGTCGCAAAAGCGGCGAGCGCCTTTGCCAGCTGCTCAGCATCAAAACGTCTCGGTGCCGGTCGGCTGCCTGTTTTCCTTATTAGTTGGGCTTCTGCACACATCATCTCAGGCCCTTTTTTTTCTGCTCCTCATCGGCATTGCGCCAAGAACTATTTTATGCTCACGAATACATCATCTTTCATCCTCATCTCTAACTATATATAGCGGTTTCAATAACGACTTGTTTTAAAGCGTCTTTTTTCTCTCCTCATTTCCAACCCTGTTGTGCTGGACGCAACTCCAAGACCCGCCGCCATCACCGCCCAATCAATCCCGTTGCTGCCTGTCGCCAACTGCGCCCCTCAAAACGACGCTCGAACTGGTCTTGCTTGGCCAGCCACGCGACGACAGGGGCATAACCGCACGGTGTGGTCTCATGCTCGCTTGCTCCAGATCCATCTTGCAGAAACTAGACCCAGATCCCGAGCCTCGCGAGGCTTCCCATCACCGCGGCACCCCACGCTCCACTTGAACACGTTTGGGCGAGCATGAACAATCAGCAAGATGACTCGAATATCCCGGCATGGTCGCCAACCACCGAAGCCATGGGCCCGCAGACAGTGCAGCTATCTACCTACATCGATGACCCCTCCATCACCGCAATCATTCAAGGACCCCATCGGGAGCCCTGGAGTGCTGCGTTTGTCGGGCAGCGACAGCCGCGCAATAGTGCATCGAATTCGTGGCAGACCTTTGCGGCCTATAGGGAGAACAATATACTGTCTGATGATGGTGGTACAGCTCCCGAATCCCTTCTCGAAGATTTGCACTTCCGATATGTCGACGACGTGGCTTCTTACTCTGGCGCTGGACAAGAAGCCGCCGGTACATCGCACATGGGGGAAATGCTAGGCGACATCCATATTGGGAATCTCGGCCCGCACATGCCCTCGATGCGCGACAATGCTATAGATGTCATAAGCACATATTCTTCGACGACTGCCGCAACGGGCCATCGTGGTGTCTTTCAGTGCTCCATGTGCGACAGGATATGCAAAAGCCAGTCCAATCTAAAGTAGGCCTTCCATGTGTGACTGCAATGCATCCTTTTATCCTAACCTGGACTTGCAGGAAACATGAATTGACCCATTCGCGCCCTCATCTTTGCAACTACCCTGGCTGTAGCAAATCAAAAGAGGGATTCAGCACTCCCAATGATTTGCAGAGACACAAAGCCTCTGTGCACAAAGAAGCCTCATTTGGGTATCTATGTTCGCACCCAGATTGCACCAGGAGCGGTGAAAAATCGAAGATATGGCCGCGCAAGGATAACTTTCGCACCCATTTGCTCAAGGTTCATAAGATTGAGATCACGCCCGAAGAAGCTGATGCTGAGTATCGGCACAAGTAAGTATACTGCATTGCCAAATCCCGTTGCGCCAGCATTTGTCTAACCTCCGGTATAGACCAGACCCCCATGCCGAAGCCACCGGCGTGCCAAACGATGCCACGCCGTTTGAGGACCTAACTTCCCCCAGCATGGATGTTCAACTACCCGATGCGAACGCCCACGTCGCCGATCCAGTACTGATGGACACGGACCAGTCGCAGTATGACAGCCAGCAAACGACGAGTGCTGTCATGCCAGATGTTTCGTACTATCCAGTGTACGATATGAGCCCACAGCCAGCCTCGCAGCACCCATCTTTTCGAGGTGCAGGCGTTCAAGCTGATGTGAGCTTTGGTGCAGAGAGCGTGCAGTCTTTGCCGGTTCATCAATCCGGAAGCTTTCGTAACCAATCCTTCGCGACTCCATCAATGCCGATAGCTTCGGGTAACGTGTTTGCGCAGTCCATGATCAACAACGCGGGCTTTCAGGCGGCACCTCCACAGGGACGATTGAGCCAGGATGCAAACGGTATGGAGGACACGCATCTGATGTGCTCGCCGAGAACGAGCAGTGTTTTCAGCGTTCCCCGAGGAAGCTATACCGTGGCAAGCTCCCAGGCAACCGCCCAGACGATTGACGCGCTGTGTCATGACACTCTTGTCAGCGAAGGGTATACGCAGAGGCAGCTTGTGGCAGCCCTGTCGACTTTTCCCGCTGAGCTTCTAGAGCAAGCACTCAAGTCAAAGCCGCACAGCTCTTGCACCTCGAATGAGCCCGACGACATGTCTGGTTCCAAGTCGGGCTATCCATGCAGCCAGTGCAACAAGGTCTGCAATCGAGCTTGTGAGCTTAAGTGAGCCATATCCCTCGTCGGTCACTCTTCGCTGTGAACGCTATTAACGACTCGGTAGGAAGCACATGAAGAGACATGAACGACCTTATGGCTGCACGGTGCAGGGTTGTGGCAAAAGCTTCGGTAGCAAGAACGATTGGAAACGCCACGAGAGCGGGCAGCACAGCTCTGTGGAGGCTTGGGCATGTGATGAAGACGGCTGTGTTGCTGTGTTTGAAGACCGCATCTCCTTCACGCAGCATCTCAGCGAATCCCATGAATTGGTCCACGACGAGGATATCCAGTCCAAACTGCAGAGCTGCCGAATCGGACGTCAGTGTGATGTTAGGTTCTGGTGCGGATTCTGCAGACGGGTGGTTGAAATCGACGACGCGATGGTTCAAGAGGACGGCGGCAACGGTACGCACTGGAGCCGCCGGTTTGACCACATTGACAGTCACCTGTTTGGCAAGAGCGGCTTGGATATGAAGAGCAAAAGCCAGTGGCGATTCTTGGAGGACGAAGCCAAGGGTGACCATCGTCGACGGGCCGACCACATGAGCACAACAGCCAGCGTGCGGAGCACAAACACCAGCAACGGGGCGCCGTACAAGCGCAAAGGCTCAGAGCACGTCGATTCTCGCCCTCGAAAACGTGCAGACGGACAATGGGCTGCCGGCCCTCGGTGAAATCATGTACGGATGGGGCGAAGGCATTGTGGATAGGGAGATTCTACCGTCGGAATTACGCCAGGACTACGTGTATAATGGGGGATGGGACTAACAAAGCCAGCAAGATGAACGAAGGCGGGACGAGGCTGCATCATGTCGAGAGAATAATGGATACTGTATGATTGATGGCTGAAATTGGCGTTTGCATTGGGAGGCGTTATTTGTATTTCTTTTGGATACACTATTACCATTTAGAGTGAAGGAGTAGCAGCATGGAGCCTTGAAGAGCCACATGTGTGCGGAATATATTCCTATATTACAAACCACGGCAGTCCAAACGAGGCGTGACCAGAGCCTAGCTGAGAGGTGTGGGCGGAAGGATTCGCTGCGCAGCAGGCACCTTGGGGGCTGCTATGGCCAGGAAACCAGTTATCCGGCCGTGCTGTCGCCTGCGTCTATATCGGAAGGGGGCCTAGAAAGATGACAGGATCTGGCGGCTGCCGCACGAAACATGCACAAACATGCACGGCAGAGGCTGGCTTCCCAGATGAAGGTTCGCTCGGGCATCAGCACTGATGTGATGCTGTGAAAATCCTTGCCCGCTACTAATCTTGGGAAGCAGGAACAGAAACAGCAATGAAAGGAGAGACATGAGCACCATGTTCCAAAAGTGACAACACGAATATTTGCCACGCAAGCTTGGCGTTGCCCCCAAATGTAGGCGGGAGCTTATTAGCAACAACCTGTGTAAATGCAGCCTCAGCTGGGCCTTGCGCCGGGTCACTATTAGTCAAAGCAAGGGAACTTTTTGATGTGCTCACAAAGTACTTTCGGTATTTGGCCGTGCTTGTTGGCGCCCCCAACACCACCCCCAGCGATTGTTCATTTGACAGGTTTTGCAAGGGGGGGGAAGGGGGGGGAGGGGAGTAAGGGTG
>JARDXD010000100.1:0-39027 GCA_029218145.1 Aphanocladium album
TAACTATTATGTAAAGTAGTTATTAGTTATAAGACGATTGTATTAATTAAGGAAAAAGCTATTCTATGGTGTGCCTGACGCCTAGGTATACCCTTAAGGGGTGCCTCCCGCAAAAGGCGGAAAACTACGTACTAATTAACCCCTATTGCGGGCTACTGCCCGCACACCTGTATTTTCGAGTCCACCCCGCCTGACACCGGCACCAGAACCGCCGAAATGTAAAATCGAAAGTGACATAATCTGACGTGGAATAGAAGACCACCAGACGCAAATTAATTTCAATTTCAAATCCAGTTCAAAGGCTGGACGCGTGTCGTCTTTCTCAGGGTGCATCATGTTGCCAAACCAGGTCTCAGCTCGCCGTCCTCCTACAGTGCTGCCTGGAGCTGAGAGCGTGGGCGAGCACGATTCTTAAATCGACGGCCCAACACAAACACTGCATTTTTCTCCTTGCAATCGGAAACTCTTGTCACTCCAGAAGAATATGTCATTCGGTGAATCTGCCGACACTCCCACAGCAGCTTTCGACCTGGGACGCCTCCCGCCCGAGGTTAGGCAGCTCATCTGGGAGGCGACTCTGCCCGGGCGCCGCGTCTTTCACGTCAGCGACTGGTCCGACGTGGCCAAGAACCGACAAGCAACGTCTCACAACGGCCTATCGGAGCAAAAATTCGACTTTCACATCTGCCATGCCCCGCCAGTCGCCCACGCCGTCTGCCGCGAATCACGCACCCTGGTGCTGCTGCGCGGGTTCTTCCTCTCGCCCAGCCGGTCCTGCGTCACCGCGCCGCCGACGGGCCCGTGGTTCAACCCGCGGCGGGACATGCTGTATCTGGACCGCAACATGCGGCACTGCCTCAGGGCCAAGACGCCTCTGAACATTGCCGGCCTCGACCGCGTCCTGCACATTGGCCTCGAGTGGCGCGCCTGGTTCCGAGACGTGCCGCGGCTGCCGGACGGCGAGGAGATGTACATGCGGTGGAAGGCGGCGATCCAGCCGCTGCTCCTCCACTGCCCGAGGGTGGAGAGCATGAACTTTGTGCTGCCGCGCGTGCGCCACACCGGAGGCGTGCCGTCGGGACGCGAGCCATACTGCGCGGAGAATTACCACTGCGACCTGACGCCGTTGCCAGATACGACGAGAGTCCCGTGGGGGAGGGTGCCGGTGCCTGTCGTCGGTGGTGTCATTGTCGGCTTTCCCGGTACGGCCTTGTCACAGATTGGGGGGTCGAGCACGCCAGTCGAATGGGGGGCTCTGCGAGGTCAGATGGAGGCTGGTCTTCGGTTACTCGAGGAAGATTCAGGTGCCAGCTCGGACGACGAGTATTTACGGCCACTACAAGTGTGCCACAAAACAGCTCTCAGTGTAAAGGGCTGGTGGTTGGTGAGGTCAGGAGTTCCGATCAACCAGGGGCAGCACGAAGTCCAGGAGTTTTGGTCATAAGCGACATAGATCAATACAGCATCAAGAAAGATAGTAAAAGCTTCAACACAAATACCCAGGTATCCAGCCTTCTACATATAACAGTGGCTGAGAGTGACGCCTACAGAGCGTGAACTAGATTGTTCGACACAAAGAAGAGCATCAATTTGGCCAAAAATCGAGTCTTGTCTCTCGCTCGGGAGACTGAAAAGACTCGTCGAGGTCTAGAGTGGGTTTGCCAGGGCTAACAAGGAAACACCAAACTCAGCGTACGGCACTTTGTCGGGTATATAAACTTTGAGGAAGTCGATTAGGCGTAGAATGCATTTTCTTGCCAGTACCATTAAAGTGTGAGGCTCCTGAGTGCGTCAGCCCGGCGCGTAAAAGTCAGTCCCAGGTGCGCACCTATCAGCGCTCTGAAGCAGATCGATTATGTTTGAGTTTATTCGCATCGTAAATTTATTTTATATATACGTAGTTCGTCTAGATACAATTACTGGGCCATGCTCTCCTCGAGATGGAGGAAAAATGCCTCCCACTTGTCGTACACGGGCGTACCGAGACCAGACACAGGGTCCCAGCCCTCAACACAGGAGAAGCCATTGTTACCGCAGGCGCTGTAGCCGCGGTCGCTGAAGACACCGCCAAGGGCCTGGTTGCCGACAGTGACATCGTTGAATGCGCCCTTGGAGTGGGCGGCCATGAGGTAGAGGGCAGGGTTGGCAAACCCAATAGGGCCCTTGCCAACGCTGAGACGCTTCTCGTTGATGCGGTTGAGAATAGCAGCGACAATGGGGGCAGACATGGAAGTGCCACCGGACAGACCAAGACTGCCGCCGACAGCAACCAGGCCGTTGTCGCCAAGAGCAGCAACATCAGGGTAGCCACGTCCGCCACGGTTGTAGATGCCCTCGTTGTCAGGAATCTTGCCGTCCGAGGTGTTGTAGGCAAAGTAGCCGGGGTTGTGGCGGAGGAGGTAGTGGCTGACAGAGGCGTCCTGCCACTCGGGGCGAGTGAAAATGTTGGAGAAGCCACCGCCCGAAGAGAAAGACTCGGTGGCGGTCTCAGGCTTGTCGATGGCGGAGATCACGGTGGAGCCGACAGCAGTGATGTAAGGGCAGCTGCAGAGATCATCGGCGACAAAGATATCGTGATGAGGGCCCTGGCAGTAGCCAGCACGGTTGGAGACACCAGCGTCACCGCTGGCAACAACAGCAGTGATGCCCATGAGGCCAAGCTTCATGAATTCGTTGCATTGACGCTAGTTGATGGTCAGCGAACAGTTTGGGAACGGGGTTGCGGAAGGCAGATACATACGTGAGCACCCTGGGGGTCAGTGGCATCTTCAGGGCCACCGTAGGAAACAGAAATGACGTTGGTAGGCTCAAATTTGCCACACATCTTGTGCTTGTTCCAGTAGGGATCTTGGTTACAGTAGTCTCCGTCAATCGCGCTAAGGAAATCGCCAAAGATGTTGTAGTACTGATCAGGCTTCACTTGGAAGAGAGTGGTGCCCTGGGGATAGATGATGGGGTAGGCCATGTCAAAGTCCAGCAGGGACTCTCCACCGGCATTTTCGGGGCTGTTGGGGGCAGTGGCACCATTGATGAGATCCAGAGTAGGACCAGTTCCCGCGGGGATGTAAGGAGCGGCAGTCTTGTAAAAAAGATCGAGGTCCTCCTGGGAATACACATCGCCGATCGACTCATAGATACCGAGGCGGTTAGTGCTGTTGGTACCAGTCGCCTTGGGAATCTTGTAGAGATAAGAAATGCAATCAGGCGTGACAACCTGGCCGCAGATTTGGAGGTAGGGAGCTGCAAAACTGAGCGTCAGCGATGATCTTGTGTTTGCTTCTGCCAGGAACGCTTACGTAGAGTAGAGTTGTTGGCGTCGTGAGCTTGGCCGCCGCCACCGGGGCCAGACTTGATGGCATCTTGAACATTCTTCAGCTGGTCCTGGTTCAGCTTGCGGACCGGTTCGCCGATGGCCGCTGGGCTCTTGGCAGGCTTGGTGTCGCGGCTGTTCACCTTGGTCATGGACGGGCCAGGGCGAACAAAGTCGACAATATCAACCAAGTGGTTAGGAAGGCTGTATTCCTCAGAACCAATGTGGTCTTGGCCGGAGGTGGTACTGCGGTAGACGTGGTATCTCGTCTTGAGAGCCTTCTCCACTACGCCAGCGGTGGTATCAACGGTGATCCAAGTCTTGGTGGGGTTGACATAAATATCCTTCTCGTTGATGCCTTGGCTGACCAGCCACTGTTTTACAGAGTCAATGCTCTTGTCGTCCGCAGCAAACATATTGACCACCTCTTCTTTGGAGAGGTGCTTGCCATAGTTAGCCGAGCGAGGATTTGAGCTAAAGGACGCTGTTGTTAGCTAATGCATGACAAAGAATAGAGGAGCTTGAGGACATGAAAAGCTTACATGTCATAGAGCTTTCTCTCCGCTGCCTGGAGATTGCCTTGCTTCAGGGCAATTTCGAACGGAATCTTGGCCTGGGCGGCCACGGCCGAACGCTTCTCGAATCGAGCATCCTGAACTAGGTTGCGACGCTGGTGGACAGTATGGGTATCCGAGGGGAGAGCAAGAGCGCCAGCAGCCAAGCTGGCGATGAGGAGAGTGGTCTTCATGATCGAGGATTGCGTTAGAACCAGCTTATCATTCAGAGGTGCCAATTGAATCAGCGAGCTGGTGATACCGTGCTATATATACGTTTCTGCCTCGGAGCGGGTTAAAGTCGCAGCTCCTCGGTGACGCCACCCGGATAGACTACTTTGCCCGAGAAGACGCATTGTTAACTCCAATTCCAAGGTATAAGCAGGCCCTAGAAGCCGACAAGAGTGCTGGGTCCGCTTGAACTGCAACCTCTTCATGGAAGTTACATTCGATTTAGGAAGGTGAGCAACGGCGCTAGCAAAAGGGCCCAAGGGCTGCATTGTTGATCCGACCATTCTCCAAGTTACGGATCCACCCACAAGATAGCACAGTCCATATACACGGCTAGCTGCAGTTCGCGTACTAGGCCAGGTTCATAAAAACGAGGGAGGGTAATAGATGCGGGGTGCGATTTGGCAAGATGCCGATCAGGGTCGTATGGAAGAATTGAATGAAATGCCACAGTTGAACGGAGGGCTTGGCACAATCTTGGGTGATGCGGCCATCGTGGCTGTTTACCAAGAGATGCGATCGTGTAACGCTATTCGATAGGGGACGATTGCGCCAAGATTTTGGACCTACCACTGGGCATTACTAACTCTTGCACCGGAGGCGAGGGCCGTAGGTCAGTCCAGACGCTAGCAAAGGGGCAGGCCATCCCACGAATGTCGGCCGCGGTCGAGACTTACCCATCTGGGAAGGTGAGAATGCGGCTCGCGTAAGTGCAGCTAGCAAGAGGCAGAAATTTTTGGCCGATAAAGCCGTACTATACCTTGTCCAAGTCAACAGGCCTGCGTGCATGCTCACCGAAACGTTACGGAGAAGCATAATGCGGAGCCCACCCTCTTCAGCTTGGTGCAGAAATGGCGGGCGCGCTTTGCCTCAGTGCCTTCCTGGAGGCAACAAAGTGCGCCACAAATCGGTGCCGGGTTGCCGTTGGAGGCAGCACAGCCCTCGGAGCGAGCTTCCAGTTACGTTGACTAACGGAAATTAATTCACCAAGGTCGACATGTACGGTCTCGGCGAAGAATGCGCCTGGATGCGAGGTGAGAGAACTGATGAGCAACATGAGTCGAAAGTCGACATTGGCCCCCAGTCTCGTGCTCATCGCGGCCACGGCACGCTCTTATTTATGGGCCAGTGCGACTCCGTTCGGCCGCCGAGGTTGGGCAAAAGCTGGAGAGGCGAGTCGGAATGACATTACTTTAGTAGTCGGTAGGTTGCAGCACAATAAAAGCAGTGTGAAGCTTAATTGCCGGTAGGGTACTCCATAGGTCTTCCTCGGTGCACGTAATAAGCCGCACATGCTTCATTGTAGCCAAATGCTTTCGCGCGTGATAGATTCGAAATTTTCAACGTGACAAGCTCCAACGCAACCAAAATTTACAGAATAACCATTAACTCTTGAATGGTCTCCTTTAACAAACTTTCGGTCTGATATATTGACGCAGAGCGAAACAGTGGCTGGCAGTTTCAATTGTGCGCTCGGCAAGGTTGGTCAGATCTTACCCAAAGATGTAGTGGCGTATCAACGGCCCGTCTTACGAAAGTCAGCGGTCTTAAAATTGGCCGTTTCGGTTGTATCTGCGCCCATAAGTTTCTGTAAGAACCCGTTGACTGTCGTACGACAGTTTGCAGGTGCTGTGATGATCCATCGGCGGCAATCTCTAGATCAGCTCGTGCTACTGCTGGCTGGTGGATACTTGCGATGTAACACTTGGGAGAGACAAATGCCGATCAGGGACCTGAAAACCTAGCGGAACGAATGCAACACCGAAATGCTACCAAAAATGATCCGTTCAACTGCCAACATTTTTCCCCTAGCCATGCACGATAGTTGAGCCGCAGTGACGAGCGGTCGGCCATTCTCCGGTCCCCGCCATTCTGCGTAGAACAGCGCGATGCTTTTGGGAAACAACTACAAATCTATCTTAGTGCTCTGGGGGTATTTTTTATCTATGGTGAAACATAGTAATTAAATGTTGCTTGCGTCTCGTAAATTTTTATTCCATTTTTCTCCCGCTTGTCATCCGGAAAAATTGATCGCGTGACAGCAAAGTCCTCTTGAAGCATCAACCTGTATTTGCTCAGGAGCAGAAATCGATCGCGTGGCAACGACTGGCTGTCGATAATGTGAAATTCTTGAAAGCACTATTAGCTATAGCACCTGAGAGATCTTTAATCTCGTGCTGCTTCGTGCTCATTCTAGGTTGCCAAACGTCTAGCTTAGGGGGTGGCAGCCGAGTTCAGAATCCATATAGGGTAGCTTACGCGCTGCATCACGCCCAGGCTGAAAGAGCGAGCACTTCTGTGTGAGATGGATATGCGCGCTTGAGAGTTACGGCCAAATGCCTATGTATCGAGAAATTTGCCGAAATTAGGCAGATATGAGTCCACCACGATGATTGATACATGTGTTTATTGATGTACTGCGTCACCCTTCCAGCTGAAGTGAGGCGATGATCTTGCGAAAGCTCTAAAAAAGTTGAAGCACCAGATCTTACATAACACATAGGTACTAAGCAAGTGTACTAGGATGTAAACTATGGAAAGATGACTGCTTATGTGGCTGAGGAGTGAGTCTCAGCAGTTACAAGTGTCCAGTGTCGCTCATCAATGTCCCACGCGAGAGACACTCCTGTGGTTCTTGCTAAGCACTAAGATCGGCAGCGTCGACCGGAAGTTGTTGGCGGGGAAATGCCGCGTTCAGACCCCTGGCAGTTGTCAAGCGAAGGCCTTTGAATCTGCTGGCAGTGTGCGATGAGCGCAGGCAAATAGGCAAAAAAATTGCCCAAGAAGCTTGGCAGGGAGTATCGTGGGCAGTAGCGCGACAGCTTCGTGTCCGAGCGGCTCGACTACAGTCAATAGCGTCGGAGGCAAAGAAGCTACAGAAAGCTCAAGCCAAAACATTTCCTTGATTTTTTTTTTCAATAGTTTGTTCACCTCTTTTCGGGCAGCTTTGCTTGCGCGATATGCTACGTATTGCTAGGCTTAAGCTGGACAGCAAACGGTCGTTGGTGGCGCTGATCAACAGCGCTAGGCCCAGACAGTCACGGTCTGCTCTGTTGGACACGCTGCTGTTATTCACAGGTGAGTGACTCGACGCCAGCCGAGACACGAACCCGGCAGATAATAGACAGAAACCTGGCAGCGCCTGAAATACTGAGTAGCGTCGTCTTGGAAAATTCTTGCGCAGTGGGCCACAGGGCTGATGTCGGGCGACGATCAAGGTGTGGCCACCATCCATAGCTGTGCCTCATTTAGACAAATGAGCCGCTGTTTAGGGCGGCCGAGTCGAGATGTCTCCGAAGCGCGAGAGGGCCACCAGAGAAAAAGTTGCGAGTTCGCCTCATCAGGTTGAATTCAGACTAATAAGATTTTTTGATCGATAGCCACGCATTGCGCCACAATTTTATTGGATTTTAGCAGGAGGCAACCCCGACAGCTGCTCGTCATAAGAAAAGGAGAGCCGGGATTCGTGGCCTGGGAGACCGGGATTCAGAAGCGCCACACTTGTAATGATTTCCGGCTCCCGGCGAGTCGCAGGGCTGTGCACCTAGACGAGAAGCGGGGCCCCGGCGCAGAAGCAGCAGAGCTATTTTCTTCTGCTTTAACTTCTGGCAGCCTGTCTCGGATTGCGCCCTCGTGCCTCGTGGTTGGACGCTTTCAGGGCCTTCTGTGTGGTTGGTGGCGCTGGAGATGGTGTACCGGACGCATGCACTATGGCTCGTTTCGGTACCCATCACCGCACAGGGCTGTCTTTCAAATGCACAATTAAGCAAACTTTTGCTTCGTTCTTGAAAGAGACGACAAGTGGAGCAGCCAAAGTGGAAGAGCAAATAATCTGCCACAGTAATCGAATGGACGAGACAGGGGGTCAACCGAGATGTCATTGCATATTCCCGGACTAGCTTGGACAGGCCGCGTATGTACATGCTTGACCACATTCAAGACGTTTCGCAAATCCCGTTCCACGGTGCTTCACTGCAGAGCACAGCCCCCGATGTCCCGCAGCGAAGCGCTGCAGAGACCACTTCCCCCTGGGCGCGTAACAGCAACCAGACTGGAGATGCCTCCTCTTCGATCGCAAGATTGCGTGGATCGGTATGAGTGGTGGGGTTGCACTCGGCCATAGTTGGAACGGGATTCAGAAAAAGCTTGCGCCATCATTCGATTTTTTCCCTTGCCCCTTGCCCTGGTTTGAATGTGACGTCCAAACAGTCGCGGAATGATCCTGCAAGTTTTTGTTCTCGAGCGCGCCGTCGAGCCATTTTGCGTAGTGAATTACATACCCACGGCTTGATAGTGCGATTGTGCTGGCAGGCGGACCAGCCAGTTTCCTCTTGAGAAACGAGAAGAGCGAGCAGCACACTAGGCCACATTCGTCCAGGGATGCCCAACGTCCAACAAAACGATCTGCTGCGTTGGCTCCAGCAGCCACCACAGGATGGACATCCCAGTTGGGTTCGATTGGGCGAGGACGGGCGCAAGTCAAATCTCACAAGTGGAACCGGCGACCGCAAAGGCTGACATCGCGGGCCGGGCTGGCGTGGCTATGGCAGGGTCCTGTTAGTGCTGTCCTCGCAGCCCACTCAGAACGCATGTCTCGACATCTTGGTTACCCAATCGGGACAGCTTCGCCGTACAGGATAAGCAAGAATATAAGAGGCAGCGGTCGCCGTGAGCTCCTCCGCCGATGGGTTTGTTTGGCATACTGTATCGAATTCGACAATAGACAACTTGAGCCTTTTCTTCTGTCTCTCGCCCCAAGCTCTTCTTCGTCCCAACACCTACCTAGAGCCACTTGCAACAAAACCTCACAATGTTCGGCATCGGCGACGACGACGGCGATCAGTGCCCCACGCACAACCTCACTGCCCGTAAGGCTACACCCAACACCGACAACAAACTCGACGTAACACAAGAGTCGCAATAACTGAACAAACTTTTTTCAAAACAGGTGCCAACAAGACCTTCATCGCCGGTCTCACGTTTCAAGAATTCAACCGCATCCTTGCTGGTGCTTGCACGGCGCTGGCCTGCCTGGTCAGCTTCCTCCACATGTGGCGGCATGCCACCCATCTATCAGTGCCCCGTCAGCAGGTCAAGTAAGCAGCCCCCCCTGGCGATTCCCGCTACGCGACAGCGCCATGTGCACCGAAACTGTCACTGGTGATGTAAATCATTTGTGCTGACTTTTTTTTCTTTCTTTCTGCTCAACAGGGTTATGAGAGTCATCTCGCTGGTGCCCCTCTACGCCATTGTCAACCTCCTCTGCATCTGCTTCCCCCAGGCCCAAGTCTACCTTGACCCGATCCTCGAGCTTATCCAGGCATTATGCCTCGCCTCCTACTTCATGCTTCTCTGCGAATACATCTCGCCTCACAACGAAGGTCGCGATGGCTTCTTCTCGCAGATTGAGATCAAGGACAAGAAGGCCGAAGGTGGTGTTGTCCAGGATGGTGTCCAGTGGTTCGCCGTAAGTTCTCCTTTGATCGCATTGCCTCTGATCGCAGCCACGCTAACTCATTTCAACAGCAACGCTGCTTTATGATCTTCCAGTACCCTGTCATCGCCCTCGGCGTCGCCATCGCCACCATCGTCACCCAGGTTGCCGGTGTCTACTGCCAGTATGAGAGCAAGACCAACTTCGCTAAGCTCTGGCTCAGCATCGCCACCACCCTCTCTTCCGGTATGGCCATTGCTGCTGTCTTGCTCGTTGCTATTCAGCTCAAGACGCATATGCCCAACCTCAAGCCCATGACCAAGCTCATCGCCATCAAGCTTGTCGTCGGTCTTGCATTCCTCCAGCAGATTGCCTTCTGGATTCTCCAGAGCACTCACGTTCTCAAGGAGACGGATACCCTTACCTACGCTGATTTGCACTACGGCATCCCCTCGCTGCTCAGCTGCTTGGAAATGGTGCCCATCTCCTTCGTCGTCTTTTGGGCCTACCCCGTCGGCCCCTACAAGCTTGGTTCCCTCGTTGCCCGTGGCGCTGAGCGTGGTGAGAGCCAGACCTGGGCTCCTACCTCCTACCAGGGTGGCTTCCTCGGTATCCGTGCTTTCATCAGCATGCTCAACCCCTTCGACGTCATCAAGGCCACATTTGCCGCCTTTGCCGTCGCTGCCAAGAACTACTCTTCCTCCAAGCTCAACCGCAACGACAGCGGCAGCAAGCCCTACGCCACTGGTCCCGGCTACCAGCAGCCGAACAACCAGTATCGCCCCAACTATGGTGGCCAGTCTCGTGGCCCCGCCGGGCTCGCTCGTGAGGCCTTCAACCAGTTTGGTCCCGGTCGCAACACCCGCGACGGCCGCCACGGCCACAACAACGGCTACGACCGCCAGAACGGTCGTGGCTACGACCACACCCGCGGTAATTCGTACAACGAGTACCATGAGTCATACCCCATGAACCAGCGCCGATAAGCGCTATTCATTTGATTTTATGTCTGTATTGCATCCAGATTGAAAGCGTTGTTATTGATTTTAAAGGGTTTTCCTATGTACCTCACGGCAATAGACAGTAATACACAGCCTTACGAGCTCATGTCAAATTATGCATTTGAACTCATATCTTTTACAAAGTGAAAACGTAAATCTCCGCACTCATAAGCTTGGCGCAAGATAACTTGCGGCTACCGGGGTACCATTGCCGGATACGGCTCCGAAGTGTTGGGTGCGAGGATAATTCTGCCACCGTCGGCCAGGATATCTTCGTTATCGACAGATCGCATACTGGCGGTTTAAGCATTGGGTACGTAAATTCTAATGGCTTCTGGAAGAAATAAAATAGCACGTAATCTTGTGAAACATCTCTTCTGCGTCGTTCTTCTCATGTGACTGGCCGCCGCTGGGCGTTGTCCAAGCCGCCGCTCACGAAGCAATGTGAGAGCGGGCGAATTCTGACGCAATTGTATTGGCAACAAACTTGGCAGTAGAGATTTGGAATGTGCTTGAGCGGACCATGCCAGAAACGGCAGCTTTGACGCTGGTTTTGCAACTCGAGGACATAGTGGTTAGCAATGGAACAGAGCCTGTGATTCATATATGGCCAAGCTCGCAGTACGAAATAGCGCAAACACCTCTAGCACCAGCCTCAGCTGTGGAGCTTGCAATAATGATGGATAGTTAGGCCCGAAGTTGTTGGTAGAAAAGATACTCCTTGCCTGACTACCACATCGGAGGGCTAGAAAAAATCGAGCGATGCATGATCCAAGTCACTAAATTTAGTACGCAGCGCTGGTCCGAATCAATGGCCTGTATTTCACATTTACTCCTGTTTACAGTGCTAAGCGGGTTGGTTGGGTATCACAGGGCAGCCCACTCGTACAGGCCGATTCCGGGATTGATGATGTCAAAGTCGATGCGGCCATAATGGGTAATGATCTTCAGGGATCTAAGCCTCTGCTCTAGTCGGAGAATTCCAGCAAATACTCGTAAATCTCGCCCAGAAAGCCCGTCTGCTTGACTTCGTCGTGCAGCGAGGTAATATGCCAGTTAGGTAGTACAATCGGTCAGGTACACAACGCTAGCGCCGCCCACAGCGGCCATGCCAAGAGCCAGCGACCATCTGATACTGCGTGCTGAGCCAGCGCGTCTGTGTCTAACATTGACGATCATGGCCCTGTAACTCATAACTGAGTCAAACATCCAGAGGGGATCGAGGTGATGCTCAATCGACTGGAAGCCTGCAGGGTGAGGAAGACGGCACTAACTAGTTGCACTACAAAAACAGTCGAATTAATTAAATTACAGCAAAAGAACTCTTGTATTACTAGTCTTTAAGCAAATATAGTATCTAGCAAGGCTTCAATTTCTACCAAGACTATCGGGCCAGCGCAGGTCCTAGCGGAGGTGACGGTGACATCACACTGGGCATCACATTTGCAGTACCGCAGCCAGTTTGAGCCTTGATGAAATCCAACCCAATCCTGAATATAATGTTCAAGGACGAGGGCACTGTAGAGCATCTTTCTGCTCCTTGAGCTTCGCCGAGATGTCGTCCCCTATAGCACTCGCAAGCGGTTGAAACGCAGGATCAGAATGACTTGCGATTACTCGAACGAAGAGTGTGCCCAGGAACCAAGTAAGGTTGAGTTCATCGCTGATATCTTTACATTCCGAAGATTTCAGGATGACGTCCCGTCGCTGGGCTAGATGATCCATGGCGGTAACAACAGTATTTTTCAGCGACGGGTACGATTGAAGCATCGTCCAAGTATCTGTCTTGGTCAAATTGCCCTCCTTGACAATTAAATTGTTTTGACTTTGAATGAAGTTGCGGGTGTTGCGTAGCTGTGAAGCAACGCCGACGATTGCATTGTCGGCAGCGACGAAGTCTGCTGTGAGGCCTTTGAGGGCATCAACAAAGACCGAGAGGTCACGCTTGTTCATGTCATCGGCGGTAACAATAGTGCCAAGAGCAAGGAAAAGGGGTGGAGAGAAGAGCTTCATGTTGCAAAAGATTGAGGAATATGAGAAGTTGAAGTGTCAATACTGTATAATTGTTCACTGTGAGTGCCAGACAGCTTCTATTTATTGATTTGGTTATCACTGTCTTCACATGATACCGAGGGTGTTCCAATGGTGCCAAGTGCCATACGAAGCCACTAGATTATCTAATGAAGGTCAAACGGAATGAATATGGCGTTCTGCTTGCATATTGGTGAGGGGTATGCATGGTGCAAATCCACATACCACGGTAGCCTGGCGCTATTGCTGCGGTAAGGCACAAAGGAGCAAGCAAGTGTCACTCTTTTCGGTTGAACTTTGAATAAGGGGGTTCGTCTCATTCGATTATTCTTGTTATTTCTTTTCCAAAAAAAAAGAATTCCCAGGCAATCTTGATTCCCTGAAGCTCTACAACCGGCGCTGGAAAGTGGCGACAATAGACTGTAGCCCTATTATAACAGCGCTTGCATCGCCAACAGGCCGCCAAATAACAGCGAGTAAGTCGCGTGGCTGACGCTGGAGCCGAGTGCAACGTTGCCAATTAGGGCATTATAGTGGGAGATAGCCACCTAAGTACCGAAGACAGTGCTATAAGGCTCAAAGCACTCAGATGTAGGCGATGGAGATCCGCATTTGAGTTCCCCTAGTATAGGCTGAATGCTTGCTTCCAGCCGTGCTAGGTACCCATTACTCGTCGTCAAGATCATTTTCACCAACAAATCAGACACAAAAACAGCCAGTTCTGCCGTTGCGAGGGAAATTTGGGCACAGGTGTCATGGTTTGGTCGGCTGCCAACGGGCACCAGTTCACGCCACCAACCATCTCGACCCTGCTAGCAGTGACACGCCAAAACAACCTGTCTACACAAGCTTAAATCATTTATTCCATATACAGTCTAGCCAAAAAAAAAAAGTATTTCTCCTCTTTGTATAGGCAATGAGGGGTATTAGACCGAAAAACTCGCCGTTGGAGAAATGCGTCCCTTGAACGAGGAACCCCCGTGGTCTGACGCAAGCTTGTCAGTGAAAGCGTATTTAGGCTGAGGCAGCATCCGGCCACAATGGTGGTTGTCACAGTAGTGGCGGGGGGCGGGGGCGGAGCAGTGGCCAGTTGCCTGGTAGCTGCAGCATCCTCTTTCTGTTTGTGTTCTTCTTTCCTTTTTTAATCAGTTTTTGTGGCTTCGGCGGATGCGCAGCTCATACTGCAGTAGGATGGAGGGGAACGGAAGTGTTAACCAATTCCGACCGTCTCAGTGTGAGCCAGAAACGAGAGTGGGGATGTTCCAGACCATGCGTCATGGGGTATTTGGCAGTGTTGCGAACTAACAGCGCCTCGCACGGGTGAAAAGGGCAAGCAGCAGTCGAGTGAACAACGAGGTGGCAACCGAGTTCACCCGGCTCACCCGGCTCACCTGCATAAAGTGCACCCACTGTTCAAAGCAAACTAGCAAATATTGGTTTACACGGCCGCCGCGTCGTCCGGCGTGGCGTGACAGCCTCAGCCTTGTTTCCCTTCCCAGTAACCGGTGTGGCTGCAAAAAATGGACCAGCCATGTGAATGAAATTACCGCTGCCTGCTTAAACCCATTCCGAGCGAGGATGAGGGTTATCCGCATTCTGGTGGCGCATGTTCCCCGCGTTCTGCACTCAGGCCAGCTACCGATCCCTCCATCTACAACGGCTCAGAGATGGGTTTCCGATAGCCAGCTGATCCCCGAACGATACAGGCAAGATCGTCGCAGTTTGATTCATTTCATACATTCTGGACTATGAAAGGGATAAATGGAGGCAACTGATACATTGAAGTCGGCGCGCACTGTTTCAGCAGTGGTGGAGACGTAATCGCAGCAGGCGACCAGCGTTGGGAGGCAGCAGTGCGCTGTGGATCGCGTAGCCCAACGCCAACCCATGCAAGCTGGAAGGACTCGAGGCACCAGCATATAATGAATAGTGAAAATCGATAGATAGTTGCATATATTCTCGGTAGCATGTGAAAGCCGCGAATCTGGTTGCAGCCTTGAGTAAGGGAGTACGGCGTTGGCGAGCTAAAGCGCAGCCTGCTACTGGCCAGCTTCATCACGAGCCCAACCCCTCTTCATCGCATTAGATCGATACTGCCACCAATGGCTTTTTCGGATTTTCCCTGAAATTTGCTTTACAATGAAGAATTACATCTATCTCGTCAACGTTGCCGTTGGTGGTGGTGGTGGTGGTAGTGGTGCTGCTGCTGCTGCTGCTGCCCAGGCCAGTGAGGCACGAGATCTGACGGGGCTGTTAAGCGCTGCCAAAATTGTCACCACATCAGTAATGGTTAAACCTGTAAATAAGAAGCAATTTGGAGTTATGGGCGGAGTTATTGTAGAGCTGTACTCATTTACCCCGTTGAAAATCGGCGCAGATGCAACGAATGGGTCCGACACAAGACTGCTTGCTGGCCGCGTTTTGTGGTGGCTTGGAAGTATGCCTGACTGAGGTTGCATGCTCCGCTTCGCTGGCTGGTTCCTCGAGATGCGTATAAGCCACAACTGCGCTAAACCCCACAGAGTCGCAATGACGAGAGAAGAAGTGCGTATTTGGATAGTCGTATCCTCGTAACGAACCGTCGAGGACAAGGGCATCTAGCGCTGGTGTAGTTTGCGGCGCCGGCGCTACACTGATCTGTCACCACTGATCCCCCACTGGCTACTGAAGCGTAAAGAGATTTTTCTCTTGCCCCCCAAAAGACAATCTGGATTCCGGGGGGTATTTGTTGCTTGAAATGAGGCAACTCGGAGATCAACTTGACTTTTCTGTCGTCAAAAGTCACGCAACATCAGCGCTTGTATGCTTGTGCATTTGTTGCCTTAATTAGAGGTAGCAAAACCGTTGCTAAACAGGGCGAAGAACCAGTGTAAAATGATGTACGCGAGGTGCTAAAATATGACAAATGCGCTGTCACACTACACTGCGACGAGGTGAAGGGAGACCGCCGCAGGCTAACCGCGCGTCACCCGTACCCAGCTCCCTGACAATAGTTGTGCTGCCTGTTGTGGTGTCGTCTCAGAGACTCGGCATCTCCATGCTAGCAGGGCATTTTCACATATTGTTGGTATCAGCAGATTCTTGAAACCACAAGCTTGCAGTGAAAACATATACCACCAAAGCCACAGGAAGAAAGGGTGGAGAAAGATTCTTTCACACAGGTTTAAGCTCAAATGTGCGACATGTACTTGCTCTTCGAAAATTATCGCGTTTTCTTGACCTGATTTGCGGACTAATAAACAATCCCTTATTTATCACACCACACCCGAGTACCCAGCACCAACCAACCGACGCTATTTATCAGATCAAACGTTTTGGTAGATTTGAATCCGCTGTTATCGCTTGTAGATGTCAGTGCGACTTATTTATGAGATTTTAAGTTACTTTCTAGAACAAATTAAAAGACACCCAGTTCCGAGTATGGGCGAATTCCTACAGGGAGTCATCAAGTATATACCCTATACGGGCAGATACATTATTTCATATACACCCCATACACTTCTCTATAATCAAGTTTGTCAAGGCAATGCTCAGTTTACAGTGTATAAAATATACTAGTGCGAGGTTGTTTCCAATCGTTTGTGAATGTATTGATCTTATATAGTTGTGCTAAGCATTTATGATGTACTTTTGTCTTCATATTGCTCACTGCGGAAAGACTAATACATTGTCCTTTCTGTCGTAAACTGACATCGGGACCTTTAAGGGCAGTTGGCGGTGGTGTAGTAGGCCTTGCCATCGTCAAGAATGGCTTGGATATCGTCGGCCTGCTTCTGGGCAATTCCCTTGGCTGCAGGGTTGGCCTTGGAAACGATGGTGGCGATCAGAGTGCCAGCGGAGGAGTTGATAGAGTTAATGTTGGTGCGAACAAGGGCGCAGTTGCCGGTGTTGATGACGGTGGTACGCTTGGCCTTGATGTCGGTGACCAGAGTCTGAGCGTGGTTCTTGAAGGAAGTAACCTGCTGGTTCAGGGTGAAAGTATCGGCGAGACTGAGGACAGGCTGCCCAGAGAGCGCGGTGTTGCCAGCGTTGATGTCGTTGATGAGGGTGGTGGCAGCAGACTGCACGGGGCCCGTGTTACCCGTAAATGCATTGATGGCAGTGTCAAGACTATCAACATCAGTCTGGACAGTGTTCAGGACCTGCTGGAAGTCCGAGAGGGCACGAGGAGCGACATTGGCCAGAGCACCAACGCTGAGGCAGGCAACGGCGACTTGGGCAGAGAACTTCATGATGAAAGTGTAGTGATTGAGAAAATGTAAATGAGTTTCAAGAAGGAGATAGTGATAGAGAGATGGTAGTGGTTGATGGAAAATACAATAGTTCAGAAGAGAGAATTGGGGGAGCTTTTATATTATTTGTGTAGCGGTATGTGAATGTCAACGAACTGCCTCATGAGCCTCAATTTCCATGTGCTCCCGAGGCTCAGCTTTGTCTGGTTCTAGTCTTTGCACGCCACAATCGGCTTCAAGTCCCAAATGAATACGTCTTATTAGGAAAGTTTGCTGATATTACCCCGCACTTTGCCTCATGCTGTTGTTGCAATGAGTGGCTGCCGAGTCGCCTCGCACAGGGGCCGCTCATGCTAAGGTCGGCGCCATCGGGCTTCAGACTAGGAACAGGTTACAATGTAACTCTCCCGTTATACATGATTGGTCAATCATATTAGCCTGGTGGTTTCGATGCCGCAGAATGCATGAGGGGTCGTCGTGGGGGAAACAGCAAGCGCTCATGATCTAGCCCAAACTGCCGAATTCTGCATCAGATCGAACTGGTCAGACGTGCGGTACTGCCTCGCCTCAGCTGCTTGGGTTCGAACCTCTTCCCTCCCAGCGTGTTGTTTCCGGTCTGTTCATGCTCGGGAAATACTGACAAGATCGCATACAAGTATTGAGGGTTCCGAGCCTTATCCCTGCCAGTGTATGAGTAAGACATGCACCACAGCTACTCGACAAACAAGGCGCCCTGTCCGAAGGCTTTAGAGCGGTGTTCTCTGCTGTCGATAGAACGTACTGTCCTCCGCTTTTCATGCAGTACTTAAGACAGTCCGAAACCGGTGATTCCAAAAGAGGTAGGTGCTATCACTCATTCAACGACCGGGGGGCGGAACGGTCTCTGATGTTGGGTGGATATATGCAGAACACTGTGCGCGTATTACCCAGATAAGTTTTCATTATTAGTATGACCAGGTGGAAAAGCGGCCGTTCCCCGCGATGCAGGTAAAGCAAGAGTCCCGCGAGCAGCAGCATGCTCGGCCAACCAGAGGTGAATTTCTCCTGTCAACTGGTGTGTAAGACTGTGCAGCAATTGCCCCGAGCTAATAAGTCGGTGCTGGCTCGCGAGGTTGGCATCCACTTTGTCGATTCTCGACCTCGCGCGTTGTGCTGCTTATGCGACGCACCAGAGCGAACAGGGCTAGCTTGGCCTGGGGTGGTGGGTGAATTGTACTTTTCCAAAGCCGAATCCAGCTGACGAGCTGGGCCCCTGTAAGTTGGTGGCGTCAATAGTGAACGCCACGTGGATCCAATGGGAAGAATAACTGAGAACCCCCCCGGGAAAGAGTAACGAGGTGGCGGAGGGACACGGTTTTGGAGCCGCTTTGAATGGCAGCAGTGGATCCGGTCGAAGTGGTGTGGCGGCCATCCTACAAGGCTTGTGGACCTACCATACACAGCTCGAATGTACGTGTGGCTCCGTCCTAGTCTCGCGTTGGTGCTATATTTACTTGGCAGGAAATGGGCCTAGGGTGAGGTGATGGGTTGCCACCTGCAGCAAAGAAATTTGAGCCCCTTCGGTGGCTTGCTGCTCTGTAAACTGGCATAACAAAATCAACCTTCAGTTTTCGCTTCCAAGGCAAGGCTAGTCTTCCTGATATGTCTGCAAGTAATTCTCAAGTGGAAGTAAAGGCCCCCCCCCCAGCTCTCCAGCAAAGTCACTTAGGCTTCGATCGGAGCGGAGCGGATCTACTGTCTTGCTCTGCCAACCCGGACCCAGCTTACCCCGCGCAATTGTTGTTCAGGTGGTGAAAAGCGGGTGGTGCATGTTCTGTCGGTCATTTCCGAAACAGGCTGGTATCGCCGACATGGGGCGGCGCCTCATTGGAGCGAGCCGTCCAACTCCATGCAGCTAATAAGCTGTACAAACTTCATCTACACTAGTTAGTGTGGCGCGTTAGCCTGGCCTTCGTGGCTGCCACTTTCCCTGCCTGAAGAGAACATTCTCGTATCCGTGAGAGCCCGATGCGACTGGCCTCATTTCCTGCTGCAGCCTGATTTCTACAGTCCACTCGGGCGAGGCGGCGCTAGAGGTGTCCAGGCGCTTTTTCTGTCGCCTCGGTAGCTTGTGAGTGTTGAGTAGGCTGCGTCTGGGAGCGTTCCCGTCTCAAATAAAGCTGACATTATCCGCCCTTCCGATCCTGTTGCACTCACTCTTTATTCCTTGGCCAGATTGGTAATTTCACTCGTTTGATCGCATCTCACTTGCAACGTCTTTGTCCTCCCCTCCCCAGATCACAATGAAGTTCTCTCAGACTCTTGCCGTCGCTGGCTTCATCAGTGGCTCCGTTGCTGCGTCGCTTCTTGACACCATCATCGCTGCCGTTGACCAATCCGATAAGGACACTCTTGCTCTCAACGCCGCTGCTGCGGCATTCAATGGCGATATCAAGCCCGTCACCGATGCTGCGGACAATCTCGTGTCCAATGTCGTCAAGAGTCAGGCAACCATTAACCAGACTCCTGGAGATGATCTGACCTCGGATGATGTTCTCACCTTGAGCGGCCCTGTCTACACTCTCTGGACCGACTCTCAGACACTGGTTGCTACTCTTAAGGCTCAGAAGCCTGTAGTAGAGAAGAACAGCCTCTGCAGCAAGGTTCAGGAGCAGTCGGCCGAGATTGCTGACAAGTCCAACGCTCTGATCAACAGCATCACTCAGCGCATCGACCCTAAGTACCGCCCAGATGCTGCCGCCATCAGCGACCTCATCGTTCAGTCTCTCAACGAGGCTATTGCGGCTTACAAGGACTGCAAGGATGCCAACCCTCCCACGTCTTCCTCCACCACAACCACCGCGACTACCACGACTGGTACGACCACTACTGGCACCACTGGTACTGGCACGACTTCGACTGGTACCACTGGCACTGGCACTACTTCCACTGGCACTACTGGTACTGGCACTACCACCACCGGTACCACCACCGGCACCACCACCACCGGCGTTACCACCAGCTCTCACTCCAACAACGGAACTACCACTACCACTGGCCCCGGCGGCATTGTTACCGTAACCACCATTTGCACTACGCCCACTCCCACCACCACCTCTGGTGGCAGTGGCTGCAAGACCTGCCCTGGTGGTAGCGGCTCCGGCTCCGGCTCTGGCTCTGGCTCTGGCTCTGGCTCTGGCTCTGGCTCTGGCTCTGGCTCTGGCAGCGGCAACAAGGTTCCTCCCGTTATTACCAACGGTGGCAACGTCATGGCTCCCGCTGGCGCCCTTGCCCTCGCCATTGCTGCTCTCGTCATGTAAACGGTCTCTTTTCACATTCATGACTAGTACGATCCTTCACCTTTGTCTCTTTGGCAAACGCCCCTGTTACGAGCAAAATGTACGATCTAGTATTATCTTTACATTCTAATATATAGTATTTAAATTGCTGCCCAGTAGCGTTTTATTTAATTATCTAACGTGTTTCCATATTCTTCCTTACACTCGTGCCCAATGCATCCTCAATGCCAAACTTGGTCTCAAGGCCAAACGCTCAGCAGGTGTCTTGCAACAAACCCCACAGATCAGTGTAGCGACGTCCGCTTCCCCAGAAAATGTCTTGCCCATCACGGGTGCTGGAATTATTTCCCACGCTCTGCCCGCCTCCATTGTTGCCCACCCGCGTCTTGGCACCAGCGGCCGTCGGGCTGGGGAAGGGCTGAACAATGACTGAGAATAACTGGGCCAGAACCGTACGAGTCCTGTCTCCGCCCACCCACCCGCCGCACCGCTTGGTGGCGCACACTGCCAATCAATGCTGCAGAGCCTGCATTGCCAAGTCCAAGAATTGATAGAAGTGTGCGGAGTATAGGCATGGGCTGTCAGGTCCGGATGTCACTGGCTGCCCTGTAAAAGTTGGCCGCCACACGGTTGCCTCCCCCGCAGCTGCGCGCTCCCCTCTGCACCCAGGAAATGAGATGCAAGGCACGTCTGCCTCTGCTCGTATGGGCGCGGCGTAGCACGCATGGGCGGCTGAAGGGGGCCAAGAAAGCTCGTGACGAGTTTGCTCGGTGCGCCATGGCAACAATTGGGAAGGTGAACCCGTCCAATGTCAAATATTTTAGAGCTGCTGTTCTTCAATTGACATTTTGAGCTGCTGATCGCAAGCTGCGTCTTCCTCATTGCTGGCTCGCGATGACTTCCCTCCGTTCTCTGGGCCTTGTTGCCTTAGCCTCACAATTGGCGGTCTCGGCGCAAGCTCAGCAGCCGAATGAGCATGTACTGCTCCAGAGATCACTGGAAGCAGGCACCTGGGCTTTAGAAACCAGGGACATGTTTGAAATAAAAACATGTGATGCCTGTCAGGTTTGTTGTCTGTCGCTCGTCAATCGGAGCTGCCTCTAACCACTGCAACAGAACTTGATCAGTGTCATCAAAGGGCTGGTTGCAGATAGCGATGCGCCCCTTGTATCGATCGGAAAACAGCTTTGCTTGGCTGCGACAGTAAGTATCAAATTTATTCCGCAGTGCTTGTTTTTCTAATCGCTATGTAGTCCTACGATGAGGATTTCTGTGCCGGCACCGTGGAGCGTGAGGCTCCTGCCCTTGCCGAGCTGGCGCGAAACGTGCAACCGAACTCTACAGCTGCCACACAATTCTGCATCACGTTCCTTGGCGTTTGCGACTACCCGAAAGTGGAGGAGTGGAAAGTCCCATTCCCGTCCAAACCTTTCTGCGATGCAGAGGCTCCTCAGTCAAGTGGCAAGAAGCCGCTGAAGGTGGTCCACTACAGCGACATTCACGTCGATCCACTGTATGTGACTGGCTCCAGCACTGAATGCAAGAAGGCCATCTGCTGCAGGTATGTAAAAATTGCAGTTTTTGTCCCAGATGATTTACCTTTCTTTCTCAAGAGATGCCCCGTGCTAACAAATAAGGCCTTTCTCCAAAGATGACGAGCCAGGCAATACAAAGTCCCCGGCTGGCCCGTATGGCGACCACAACTGTGGTGTTCCAGTCTCCCTGGAGCTAAGCATGTACAAAGCGATTGAGAAAATGTTTCCGGATCAAGCATTCTCCATCTTCACCGGCGACATTGTTGATCATATGCTCTCGAATACGAGCAAGCCGTACAACCTGAAAGAGAGTAAGCTAACGATACACAAAAAAATTATCGTATTCATACTTTCGACTAACACCACTTCAGTTGACGATGCCTATAGCAAGATGAATGACAGCTTCAAGCTCGTGTACGGCACGATCGGCAACCACGAAGCTCACCCTGTCAACATCTTCGAGCCGAAATCGGTTGGAAACGCGACCCAATGGGTTTATGACGCCGTCGCAAAGAAATGGGCACCTTGGATCGGAGACGCTGCCAAGCAGGAAGTTCTTGATATCGGTGCTTACTCTACCAAGTATCCCAAGGGCAACCTGCGCGTCATCTCTCTGAACACCAACATGTATTACCGATTCAACTTTGCGCTATATCAACAGAAGATGGCACAAGACCCCAATGGCCAGCTGGGATGGCTGGTGAAGGAGCTCGACAAGGCAGAGAAGGCCGGCGAAAATGTGTACATCATCGGTCACATGCCCATGGGCAGCTCCGACGCCCTCTCCGATCAAGCCAACTATTTTGACCAAATTGTTCAGCGCTATTCGACGACTATTCGAGGCCTCTTCTTTGGCCACACGCACGACGACCACTTCGAAGTCAGCTACTCGGACTATTCCAAGCGCGACGCTCTGCATGCGTCCGCAATGTCTTATATCTGCCCATCGCTCGTGCCCACCTCTGGTATGCCAGCTTTCCGCGTGTACGATGTCGACCCCGATACCTTTGCCATTCTCGATGCCGTCACATACATGGCCGACATGGACGATCCAGAGTTCCAAAAGTCAGGCCCCGTGTGGAAAAAGTACTACTCCGCCAAGGAGTCTTACGGTGGCATGGTCTCGCCACCCGTTGCGTCCGAGGCTGAGCTCACTCCCGCTTTCTGGCACAATGTCACCGCTGCTTTCGAAAGCAACACAACTCTCTTCAATGAGTACGTGTCGCGCAAAAGCCGTGGCTGGATCAAGAAGAAGTGCGAGGGAGACTGCAAAGACGAAGAGATCTGCCAGCTGCGCGCTGGCCGCAGCCAAGACAACTGCTACAAGATCAAGCCCGGTGCAAACTTTTCCAAGCGCAATGTAGGCCTGGAGCGACCCAAGCGCGCCAACTGCGACAATCCAATCATGCCCGAAATGCTGCGCCTGCTCGCCTCGCGACAGGATCTGCTAGAGGATCTTCAAGCCAGGTTCATCGAGAAGGGTGCAACAATTCAGCCTTGGAAGCAAGTCGACTCACCAGTTCGCGCGCGATCATCGCTTTCGTCGCGTCCCAGAGACGCTGACGCAGAGTGTGTCAACCGCGGCTCTACCACCACTGGAAGTGAGAGTGGCACCGCAGCCACGCCCACCGCAACGAAGCCACCCAAATCTGCAGCCGTCACTCTGCAGCTACCGGTGGCTCTTTCGGTTACCGCTGCACTCGTATTGGGAGCTGTCCTTTTGTGAGGTTTCACGTTACACTGTCCTGTTGACTGAGAAGAATATTTGGCGGGATGGTTTGTAGAAGTAGAATTACCAAATGTACGCATTAATAAGATGCAGTTTAATTGACAAAATTATTTACATGGAAGGGGGGTAAAGTTGTGCGCTCCCCGGAGCAGACCACCGCTTAGAGTAAGTTTGGTTATAGCCCGAGTAACGGCCCAAGCTAGGAGGCAGGTCACTGACAGCGGTACCCCAGGAGCTCTCGTTCTTGCCGAGGGTGAGAACAAGCTCTTTGCCCTCTGTGAAGAATGAGTGATCAATCCAGTTCTTCGTGTATGGCTTGCCATCAAGAGTGGCGCTCTGGATGTAAATATTGTTGTAGGAGGCGTCAAAGTTGACGTTGCGGATCTTGGCCGTCTTTCCAGTGACGGGGTGCTTGATGGACACGCTGGGGAAGTAAGGGGGCGTGATGAGGTACACGTCTTGTCCCGGGTTAGGAAACAGACCCATCATGCTGAAAGCAACGAAAGAGCCCATGGCACCACTATCGTCGTTGCCGGGAAGGCCGGGAGGAGTGGGCTCGAAAAACCTGGGGATATAGAAGTGGCTGCGCTTGGCGGACAGGGCCGGGCGTCCCGCGTAGTGATACTGGAAAACGGTGAGGAACGCGGGCTCGTTTCCGATGTAAGTGATGCCCTGGTCGTGCAGGTAGTCTAGCCGGCGACAGAAGGCGTCGGGCCCACCGTAGAGCGTAACAAGAAGGGCCTGGTCGTGAGGGACAAAGCTTGAATACAGTTAGCACATTTGATCGAATTCGGGGTAGGTTGTGACTTACAATCCGTATTCCCAGATACTACTCTCAAAGGTCTCAGGACCGCTGCTCTGGAGCGAGCACACGCTCTTGTCATCCAGGTTGCTGCACTTGAGCGGGTCTTGGTATCCCCAGGTCTGGTTCAAGTACTTGGGCTGGAAGAATCCCGTAAATCCGGTATCAGTACCGTTGCCAAATGCCGATTTTTGGTCTGCGCGGTACAGGTTCTCCCAGTTACGGCTGGACTGGAGGTACTTTTGCTGCTCGTCCTTCTTGCCCATGCCTCCAGCAATTTGGGAAATGGCAAAGTCATTGTAAGCGTACTCGAGAGTGCGGCTGAGACTGCGGGTGAGGGTACCAAAACCCTTGTAGTCAAAGTCCTGTACGGGGATGTAGCCAAGCTCATTCCAGGAGTCGATTCCACCACGTCCGTGGCAGCACCAGTCAAACGGCTCAACTTCGGCGTCCTTCTTCACGGCAGCGTAACCCTTATCCCAATCAATACCATCCTTAATGCCCTTCAGGTAAGCATCGGCCAAAACATTGTCTGCATTAGAGCCGCCTTGGGTGTATCCACGGCTAAGACTCATGCGGCAGTCGGGCAGCCACCCGTCATTTTCGTAGGTGGAAATAAGTGAACGAATCATTTGCGACACGGCGGCAGGGTCGAGAATGGTCAGGAAGGGTAGCTGGGAGCGGAAAAGGTCCCAAATGCAGTAGAAGGAGTCAAAGTATGGCTCGCCGTCGCTCCAAAGAGGGTTCTCGCCAGTGTAGTTCTGAGGGTTGACCATGGTGCGGTAGATGCCGGAGTAGAAGTTCTTGATGAGAGAGTCGTCCACGCCCTCGGTCTCGACTTTGATGTTGATCATCTTGGCCTTCCATGCATCCTTGGCATCCCGTGTATGCTTGGCAAAGTCAAAGTTGGGGATTTCCTTCTCAGCACTGGCGCACGCCTGATCCTCGCTGATGAGGCTGACACCGACGCGGGCGAGGACGGGCGAGCGACCGTCAGCGAATCGAACAAAGGCACCGCCGGGCAGGGGGTAACCGTTGATGGAGCGTGAAATCTTGAGGTCTTGAACCTTTGTGGACGCGCGGCTATCGACAAAGATACCAGTGTCGGCAATTTTAGAGCCCTTGAAGTCGGTGCAAAAGTAGGCCTTGTACATGCCCTGGGAGAAGCTGGACACAAAGGTAGCGTGGCCCTTGATGCGGCCAGTCTTGGGGTCGACGGAGATGGTGGCATTGTCCTGGCGCGAGTTGGACAAGTCTGTCAGATCCTGCAGAATGAGAGGCTTGTCGCCATCTTTAGCGCCGTTGAAGTTGAACTTAAACAGCGCGGCGTGGTGTGTGGCCGTCATCTCCACCTGGGGGCCGCTGTCCAGCGTGATGCCGAAGTAGCCCGGCTTGGCGACGACACTCTCGTTCTTGAATGTGCCATGCTGCGCACGCGTCTTTTTGGGAAAGTCGCACAGGTCGACATCGTTGTTTCCACATGAATTGTATGGGAACAGAGGAAAGTTGCCCAGCGAGGGCGAGCCTCCGGTGCCCGAATCGTGCAGCACGCTGAAGCCCGTGACGGGCGCGCCGTCCAGGGTGAAGCCACCCTGGTTGCTGCCGCTGTTGGTGTCGGCCACAGCCTTGGCCATGCCGTAGGGCACTGTGGCGCCAGGGAAGACGTTGCCACCATTGCTGGCGCCAATTAGCTGGTCGACGTAGTCGATGGGGTCATAGTGGGCATCGCGAGATGTCGTGGCCGCTCTTGCGACGACTGGCAGGGATAGGGCCAGGAACTTGAATGCAGGCGCCATCTTGTTCAATGGAGGGCCGTACAGACGTCTTGCGGATTAAGAATGCGACTGCGATCCTGAAGAGGCATCGAGCAGCGACGCGGGGAGGTGCCAGTTAATATACTAGCTAGGAGACTGGGATATTGCGTCGCTGCGATGCGACTCTGGAAGAGGGCAGACATAGGATGCCTATGCCACTAACAATGTCTCATCGCAACGGTAGATTGGCGTGCCGCGACGCGCATTTGGTAGCGTTGCACTACCCATCTTTTTGTCGATCATGATACCTCGCACGCGACGTGCGAATGCCACCCCGAGGGTGAAGAATGTGCCATCGCCCCATCACGTGGAAATCCTATCTTTGGTCACGGTACCAGCCTCTGTCCAACTTGAATACAGATGGCAGTCTATCGCAATTTTTGTCGGCTTTTTCTCCCGATTCTCGAAAGACTTTTTTTTTTCTTTCGTGTGCTGAGGCAACCCTTGCTCCCTGCGCGCACCAATGCCGGTCTAATTAAACTTGAGCGCGTCGTGCATCTGGGCGCGTCCTCATTTCCGAGCCATTGAGCAGCGTCCAGCCGTGGCACCTCACTCCTTCGGGCGGTGGCTCCCGTTGCTAATCAGGGGCATTGTTCCTAAAATGGACAAGAATAGGGCTTCGGTCCGAATGTTTACGCGGGGTCAAGGTGAGCACTTTACCACATCGCGCGACCAAGGACTAGCAAGAGCTAGATAACGCAGGCTAGCCAAGGTCATGGGGGCAGGTAGACTTATCAGCAGCATTCCCTCCGGACGATTTTGAATCTCCTTCCGGAAACAGAAGGAGGTTTTCGAAGTGGCGTTTCGTTCCAAGGTGTGATTTGCAATAATAGCACTCACTAGTTGTAGTTTTCGCAGCGAGGGTACCTCTCCGTAGCACTCCTGATGGGGTCAGGTCTTCGGTAACCACTTCCCCGTTCACTTGTCCAAGGAAACAACGCAGCCGAAATTTTTCATTAAGAGGCTACCATGATAATAGTACAGTGCACGCTTCTGATATATTGCCCAGCCTGCGCATGAGTAGCTTCAGGACTAGACATTTTGATGCTGGTAGCCAATATATAGGGTAGCCTCATGCGGGCTTGTGTCTCACAACAGTTTCTGCACTACAGGCCTGATTCTGCCACGCGAGTATGCTGTGCATCTCGAAAGGCCTCTTGGCCCGTGTGTCTGACAGAAAACGGCTGTATTTGGTTCACGCGACATCTGCAGTGGCGGCGGTATCTTCCCGAAGTGCCTTGGCAAAAGCGTCGGAGGCGCCCAGAGGGTAGCCTAGGATCTATGCGAAGAAAATGGCGCGCATGGGGTTCTTCATATGGAGTTCTTGGCGCCCCGATCGCAAAAAGCCAAAAGAATTTACAGCGAGTTTGCGTTGAGCAGTATGAATCATGCTGTCGTGAACAGTGGTAACGAGGAGAGCACAAGAGGATGACCATAATAAAGTGTACCCGACAAGCTGCTAGCCAGGACGCTCCGTGTCGCCCCCTGTCCAAATAGTTACCTACCCAGCAACTTAAGTGAGGCGATAGTCTGTGGGGGTATTCCGTGCCCCCCGCATTATTCGTCCCCATCTTCCCCGTCATACATGATGACCATTCCCACGTAAAACAGTCATAGTTGAGCGAAAAAAAACTCTCCCGAACTCGCTATCCGATGCGGGTGCGGCTTGCAAGATTGACAGTCGGAGTTTTGAAATGCCTTGCGATTGTCCGACGTGGCTTACAACCAACGAATACGATGCCTGGCTCGCAGCCTCCTCCCGCTCTGTGCGCAAGCCACATTTTCGTAGAGACCAGGCTGCGCAGCGATGAGATTGGCCCATCTCCGATGACGGGCAAGAAAAGAGCTTACGCAAATAAGAGCCTCGGCCGAGAGCAAGTGATATTGCCTCGCTATTGGTCCGGAGGACGGAGAGAAGTCCACCCTCCACATCATGGCCAAACTCCCTCAGACGTCGATACCAATCATAGCGCTCCCTTTTCCCCAGAATCTCCCAGTACCCATCCCTGCACGACCACCTAACAATGTTTAGCTTTTTTTCCCCATTATTGCCCCAAACTGCCCCCGACCCCCCACCACACTTACGTCTTCCATGCTGTCAAGTTGTGTCGTTGAAACCCAATCCGCTTCAAGTGTGGGCGGTCAACGCCGCTCACCTCCTTGCAGGATGGCATCTCACTGGCGGAGCTGGCGCAGCCTCGAGCCATTCTTTTGCGAATGGGTGGATTAGCCTCTCCGCACAGTCACATCAATGAGACTGGCCTCGAACCGGCACAAATCTGCCGCGACTTCTTTCTCTATGTTGTTCCCAACGGTCGTTGGACGCTAGCCTCTCCCGCCAGCGGTCGGCCGCGGACGAAACCAAGTCTCCGGGAATGGAATAGCTCACGCGCAACGAGTATATATCCAGGGGATCCCCACGAACAACCTAATCATTATGGTTGTTTTAGTAGTCTTCTACTTGTAGGTCTCTTGCCTCAATTCTTCGTCACAGGAGAGCCAGCCGCAACAATGTCGTCTGCCGACCTCACCCGTCTCCACACCCATGACTGTAAGTCCTAGTGCCCACGTTCAACCCGGCTGGTGGTAGCTGTGCTGACACTCGTGTGCCTTGCAGTAGAGCTTGGTGTCACCGAGGCGATCCAGAAACAGGTCTCTCGCCATGTCGTCGCACCAAAGCCCGTGTCGCAGCGCCGTCTCGACTTCGAACGCAGACGCCCGCGATGGATACGCGAGTGCATGGCTGAAGCAACGGGCGTCTTCTTCTACGTTTTCCCCGGCATCGCGGCCGTCGCCAGCTTCACGCTGAATCTCGCGAATCCGGTCGGCGTGGCGGCATTTGGCAGCTTGTTCCAGATCGGCTGGGCCTTTGGCTTCGGTATCGCGTTTGCCATCATCTGCTGCGCCCCGACCTCTGGCGGCCACTTCAACCCGTGTATCACGATTGCATTCTGGTTCTGGCAGGGATTCCCGCTCAAGAAGGTGCCACAATACATCATCAGTCAGATTTTCGGCGCCTTCATAGCTGGATTGCTGGTGATGGGCATGTATTGGCCAGAGATCCAGGCAATGAAAGAAGAGCTTCTCGCCGCAGGCAAGCCGTTGGTTGCCAATGGTGCGCCAGCTAGCATCCTCTGCTCTTTCCCGAACCCGAACCAGACGAACCTGGGCTTTGTCTTCATGACCGAGTTCTTTGTCGACGCCTTCCTCGCGCTCGTCATCTGGGCGTGCATCGATCCGACCAACCCCTTCATTTCGCCTGCCAGCGCTCCGTTTGTCATTGGCGTCGCATATGCCAGCATGGTCTGGGGCTTTGCCGACATCACCATCAGCACCAACATGGCGCGTGACTTGGGTACGCGCATGGTTGCCGCAATCTTCTTCGGCAAGGAAGCGTTCACATACATGACCTACTCGCCCATCAGTTTGCTTGTCAGCATCCCGGCGACGCTTGTCGGCACGGGATACTATGAGTTTTTGATGCGCGACAGCTTGCTCACCATACACAAGGGCCACGCCGAGTTTGAAACCGGAAATGAAGGCCTGATGCGCCACCTCAGCAGGACCACGGCCGGGCCGGGAGACGAGAGTGATGTTTCAAAGCATAGCGGCAAGCGGTAGCTGGAGCCTTGAGCAAGCCTAGCTGATGCTCAACTCAGGCTGGGGCTTTAGAGTGGAGCGGGACGTTGTTGCACCGGGCATTACTCTTTTCATGGGAACTTTTGATTATCTGAATATTTTAGCGTAGTCGGCGTCAGTCTATACGTAGCGTTGCAGCGGCAAATTTAGCTTTTTCTTTCGTAAAAGTCCCGCCGCATTTTGCACGCGATGCATTCGTTCCCTCATTTAGCGCCATGCAGATGTCGTCAATATGGGGCACCGTCTCGAAAGTCTCCGTAGGTCAAGGTTCTTTTGTCGCCTTGCCCAGGACGAGGCTGAGCTGATGTGCAAGGATGTCACTATGGGTCGGCTTGGCCATCAATCGCCATATGTATAAATAGGTGCCGTAAACAGTGCGATTGGATGGCACGAACAAGCTCATCAAGGATATAATCAAGTTTGAATGATGGTCCTATTTCAGCAATTCGTTTCAGCTGCCTTCCTGGCCAGCGCAGCCATGGGTTATACCAGTCGGCCTGGTCTGGCCGGCATGCAGAACCCAAGTTTGATTGCCAACACTAGAAGATCCGTGATCAAGCAGGCCAGAGACAACGACGAACCTCATAGATTCCTAACAAACAAAACAAAGAGTGCGTGTACCTTTTCAATTTGTACAAACGTTCTCTGACAGTAATTGCAGAATATGCTGTTGACGGAAAGGCCCTCCCCGAAGTGGACTTTGATGCGGGCGAGTCATATGCTGGTCTCATGCCAATTTCGACCAACTCTTCCGATGATGGAGACCTTTTCTTTTGGTTCTATCCCACCATCAACAAGGAGCACATGGAGAAGAAAGAAATAGTGATCTGGCTAAATGGCGGGGTATGTTGCACCACCACCACACTCTCATACCCGACACTGACCATGACAGCCTGGGTGCTCATCCTTGTACGGTGCGTTGCAAGAAAACGGACCCGTCCTCTGGGAGATTGGTACAAAGAAGCCCATCAAAAATCCATGGAGCTGGCACCTCCTCACAAACGTCGTCTGGGTCGAGCAGCCGGTCGAGGTGGGCTTCTCGCGGGGCAAAGTCGGCAACCCGCTTGAAGAAGACCACAATGCGGAGCAGTTCCTGCGTTTTTGGCGCAACTTTGTCGACACGTTTGGCCTCCACGGCTGGAAGGTGTACGTCACGGCGGAGTCGTACGGCGGCACCTATGGGCCCTACATTGCGAGCCACATGGTCGACGCCAACGACACGGCGTACTACGACGTCGGCGGCCTGGTCGTCTACAATGGTCTCATTCACGACTCGACGCAGATTATACAGCGACACGCCACCGTGGCCGACTACGTCGAACAGAGACGCGACTACTTTCCTTTGACGCAGCAGCAGTACGGCGCGATGAAGTCCAAAGCCAAGGAGCTGGGCTTCACCGGCTGGCTGTGCAAGTACCTCCAGTTCCCACCCGCGGCCGTCGCGCCTCCGCACCCGCCCGGCGTCACCCGGGCCGACAACGGGTCGCTGGTCATTGACCCCGAGCACGCCGCCTTTGCATACGACTACGTGTGGGACCCCATGGTGCAGATGAACCCGTGCTACAACCTGCACCAGGTCGGCGCGCTGTGCCCGTCCGGCTACGACCCCCTCGGCCCGAGCCCGTACTTTAACCGCACCGACGTCAAGAACGCCCTGCACGTGCCCGAGAGTCGCAACTGGAGGCTCTGCGACTCGCAGTACCACGCCGAGATAGACCCCAACACGGTGAAACCCGCGCCGGACCAGTACCACCTGCCCAACGTGATTGAGCACACCGGCAACGCCATCCTCGTCCACGGCATGCTCGACATCATCCTCCCGCTCAACGGCGTCCTGCTCGGCATCCAAAACATGACGTGGGCCGGCCGGCAGGGCTTCCAGACGGCGCCGCGCGACCCGCTGTACGTGCCGCTACACGGCTTCGACCCGTTTTCGCAGGCCGAGTTCTATGGCTACGAGCGGCCGGCGGGCGCGGGCGTGCTGGGCACCACCCACACGGAGCGCGGCCTCACCTTGGTCGCGACGCAGCTCTCCGGACACGAAGGGCCGGGTTACTCGCCGGGCTCGGCGCTGCGGGTTCTGGAGAAGCTGCTGGGACGGATTGGCAGCCTGAGCGAGGTGTCGACCTATACGCTGCCGGAGCTGCGGAACATCACGCAGCTGAAGGAACCTCTGGGGCGTGGTACTGTGCACATTGGTAAGGCGCGCTCCGGATGCTAGTAAATATTGGCTATTATGGTGTGAGGTACATATTGGCAATGTGCAGATGAAGGAATAAATTGCAGCTAGACGCTTGAGCATGTGATGCTACAACCCCGTCATACACATGATTTATACGCATTCTGCTAGATGGCGGCATGATAGATTTATGAGAGAAAACATGTGGCAATGTGCCATTTATACAATCTCGGTGCCAGTACGCAATTGTTCTTTTTGCTCTGTCGCACGGACGTAGAATATTGTCACCAGGTCGCGCGGAGATCTCCTGGCCGGACCCGCGGAGCTTGATGAGCTCAACATGCATATAGCCGCCACCCCGATTGGTCCAATGTCAAGCGAGCAAAATACATTTACAACGCAACCAGCCAAGCATCTGACAGGTGGGCAGCCTACGTACCAGACTTGTGGCGGACCGCTCTGGGGGTCCATGGCAAGTTGCGGAGTAGTTACAGGGCTGTGCACGATCCATGGCATCTTAAATGCCACCTATCAAGTCATAGAAGGAACAATTTTGACCGCGGACGACATGGACGGCGTGCTCACGTCCTCATCGCAGCCCTCGGGTGCGTAACACGGGACAGCATGTTCATGTCCTCATCGCAGCCCTCGGGTGCGTATCATGGGACGGCACTGCTGTTTATGCGATGGAGACGTGTAGGGCTCAAACAGCCGAGCACAGATGTGCCACGTCGGTGCAAAAAACCAGTCCGGTATCTTCCCCTTGCTCAAAGTGCTGCCTGTTCCTGAATGCTTCGCGAACGGAACCCAAATGATGACCATTGGCCGACGGCTCTGCCGGATGCAAACACGAGGGGTAATACAAAGAAGAAGAAAAAGTCTGCGTCTGCAGGATGACGAACATGCTCTTCGTTATCTTTGATCGTTATACCCTTAGCATGCACCCTGGCCCATGCACCACACGGCCCTCTTGTCATCAAATAGCGGCACGGCGCGCGGACTTGACGCAAACATCGGGGTCGGTCGTCGGTGAGGACCCGGATTTCCCGCATCCGCATTACACAATTTTTGACACATCTTTTCCAGAAGGCACATATGGGCAACGTTATTTGGCAAAACGGGGGTGGTGTGGTGGTGCCCCCCCCGGAGTTTTGTAGAGACGTGGATTGGCTGGCGATTGTTACTACATCCAGGGCTTGCAAAAGTCCGACATGTCCACTTTGCGACCCTGGGCGTAGCTTAGCGTCGGACGGGCTCGTGGACCAAGCGAAGCGAAGCTGGCTGAAAAAAAAAAAACATGAACGGGTAGCTTAAAACTAATTGGGGCGCCGATGATTCGCTAGCATACGGGGAAAGTGTGTCCAGCTTGTATTAGCCCACAAGATGGTCGATGAAACTATGGGCTGAGGGTAGTCATGGTGAAGCGCACCCCGGAGCATCTTGCTCGGCCGTTCATCCTTTTTTTTGGTCAGTCGTCGACCGTTGCGTCAAAGCATGTGTGAGCACGGCCGCCAAGGCAGAGGCTGGTTACAGACTTTGCCAAGCGAAAAGGGCTGCGACAGCCTATGGCGCAAAAGTGGCAGCATCTTTGAAAGGCTCGTCGTTTTTCACTCAGTGAGGTGACATTCGACGAGCTGCAATGCTGCCGAGGCTTTTCTTTCTTCTTTTGTAAATATGCGGCTCAGCTATGGTCCGTCCCACGAGGCACCAACTTGCGTGGCTCGTCGAGAGTTTGCCCTGTGAGGCTCCAATTTGCGGAGTCCAGACATGAAAATGCCAAAAGAACTGTCCGTGGCCAACTCCGCTTATTAACACATGTCAGAAATAGAGACACAGACATCGGACGACTGTCCAATTACAGCTCTGCGGGTGAGCCGCTCACCAGCAGTACGCCGCGCCGACACTGCCAAGTTTGTCCGTGTTGCGCCGCCACCACAGGGAGTTGACCCATGATCGTCAAATGACGCGTTATTGAACTTTTTTGCCCATTATTATTATTCCGCCCCCGTTATTTCCTCGGGCTCGGGTTCGGCGTCCAGCACTTTCCCCGCCCCCTGCGCTCCGATGCGTTGCAGACTACGCATTTTAGTGCCGGAGGCTAGGAGGCTAGGGGGGGCCACCTTGTGCTCGGGCGAGCGTACCAAGGAAAAAGCCATTGCGCATGTTTTTTCTTTATATATATGGACTGCCAGATTTTAGGTTGCCGTCTAGCCCCCGTTTAGGTCTCTCATAGTCCTGTACTTATTCCCATTCGCTCAGTGGAAATTCGGATTACCCAAAGCAGGCAACAAAGACGAAAAGGAAAACTTGGACGACGACTTACAAAATCATGGCGGTACTATCCGTAATTTCGATACCCGCGCTGCTGGTCTCCCTAGCCGTCGCCTTTGCGCTGCTGCAGCTCATCGAGACGGTGCGCTTCCGCCAAAAGGCGGCCCGTCTGGGCTGCAAGCCGCCCATCACGGGCTTCGGCGGTGAGCGGACGGGCCTGTCGCTCATGAAGAAGAGTCTCAAGGCGCAGCGCGAAAAGCAGGTGCCCGTCTGGATCCGCCGCGAGTTCGACCGCCTGTCGGCGCAGGAGGGCCGTCCCGTCGGCACCTTTCAGATGGCCGCACCGGTGCTCCGCAACGTCATCTTCACCTGCGAGCCCGAGAACATCAAGACGATCCTGGCGACGAGCTTCAAGGATTTCAGCCTGGGCGCGAACCGCATCGGCAACTTTAAGCCGCTCCTCGGCGACGGCATCGTACGTGCACCGAAAAAAAAGAAAGCTTGGAGAATTTAGCGCTGGGTGGAATAATATGAATGAGAAAACTAACGAGAAATGATTTAGTTTGCTTCGGATGGCAAGAAGTGGGAGCACTCCCGCGCCATGCTGCGACCGCAGTTTGTCCGCAGCCAGGTCAGCGACATCTCGCTCGAGGAGACGCACGTGCAGAACCTGATGACGGTGCTCGACGGCCAGCTCGACGCCGCGACGGGGTGGACGCGCGTTGTCGACCTGCAGCCGCTCTTCTTCCGGCTCACGCTCGACTCGGCGACCGAGTTTCTGTTTGGCGAGAGCGTCAACAGCCAGCTGCGCCGCGAGGGCGACGCGACGACCGACGCGGCGGCCTTTGCGACGTCGTTTGACGCCTCGCAGAACCAGCTCGCCGTCGCGGGCCGCTACGGCAACAACTACTGGATCGGCCACACCAAGGAGTTTCGCAACGACGTGCGCGTCTGCCACGAGTTCATCGACTATTTCGTGCAAAAGGCCCTCGACGGCCGCCGGACCCCCGCGGAGAAGGAGGATGAGGAGGAGCGCTACGTCTTCCTCGAGGCCATTGCCAAGGAGACGGCGGATCCCGTGGAGCTGCGCTCGCAGCTCATCAACATCCTGCTCGCCGGCCGCGACACGACGGCCTCGACCCTCGGCTGGTTCTTCTACACCATGGCCCAGCCCCAGAACCTGCACATCTACAAGCGCCTCCGCGACGTCGTCCTCGAAGAGTTTGGCACCTACCGCAACCCCAAGCCCATCACGTTCGAGGGCCTCAAGAACCTGTCGTACCTGCAGTGGTGCGTCAACGAGACGCTTCGCCTGTTCCCCATTGTGCCCATGAACGGCCGCTCCGCCGTCAAGGACACGGTCCTCCCTCTCGGCGGTGGACCCGACGGCCGCTCGCCCATTCTCGTCAAAAAGGGCCAAGATATCGGCTACTCTGTACGTACCTGTTTTGCCAATTGTTCCCTCTCCCCTTTCCAATCACTAATGTGTGTGATTGTTAGGTCCACGTCATGCACCACCGAACTGACCTCTGGGGTCCCGACGCCGACGAGTTCCGCCCCGAGCGCTGGGAGAAGCGCCGTCCCGGCTGGGACTACCTCCCCTTCAACGGCGGCCCCCGCATCTGCATCGGCCAGCAGTTTGCCCTCACCGAGATCACGTACGTTGTGGCGCGCATGCTGCAGCGCTTCGACAGCCTGGACGGCTCGACGCTGCCGGGCGAGTCGCACGGTCTGGGCCTGACCAACTGCCCCGGCGAGGGTGTTTCGGTGCGACTGCACTTTGCCGAGTAAGGAGGCGGCCAGCACGGTTCTCGGCTGCATCGGCCAGAGAGCTTCTCGGCCGTGTCAAGACGAACACGGCGTCTGTACGATTGGGTAGACCCTGCAGGATATGGGGTCCTTTTTTTGCACATATTGAAACTAGCACTTTGTTATTTTGTATTTCGGGAGGAGATCTTGGCCGAATCTCGACTCTTTTCTTTTTGCATTTTCGAGCTGCTGGGAGCGACTAGTCTGACGATGATGGACGGCTCTTGAAGTGGGCTCAGGCTACGAATTTGAATGAACATCTACATTAGTTAATATCATGAAACTTCACTTGCCGCTGACTCGCTGACTCGATGTGATGATCATGTACCAGGATTGGTGTATAGAGATGCTGGCATCGAGGAGAGCAACTTGACTTGGCCTGGGGTGCCAACTGACGGTTGCTGATGTTACACAGTTGCGCCCGGCATTGTCGGCCCGCGCCTGAGTAACATCAACTAGCACGTTTGCAGCCGTTTAGCTGGATTCTCCTGCAGCTTCTAGAATACCAGCACATATGTGGCGTCTTGCATGTTCGCCCTTGGCCCCTGCGCAGACCAGGTTGCGACATGCAGCTTGATCGACAACCACCTCGACAAGATTGCCATGTGAGATGCGAGCATGTATAAGCGAATAATTGCCCAACACACATCGTATGATGGTTTACTGGATATATCAGAACGGCAAAGCTTACTCACGATGCCTTACAGCCAGCTCCCGGATGGTGAGCCTGCATAGGGCTCATCTCCACCCAGTCTGACCAGCATTGCGTACACGCCCTCCCTAGGTCTTACCGCTTTGTTGCTGGAAGCGGCGACAGTGGAAGTAGGTGTGGCAGATCACAGTTCGATCTCACGGTGAGAACGGCATAGGCAAGCTTTTACTTCACGGTAGCGTCGCATGCATGAGCAACGCCTACATGTGTGTGTGTGGTTGCAATAGGGCGTAGTGCGTCGGCTCAGGGCTGACGGAAGCACTTGAAACACGGCTAGAAGGATTCTCCATGTTGTTTCATGAAAGACAAAAAGCAAGAAGGGCAAGAAAAGAGGGCTGCGGATGCAGCTGCATGGGAATTGGCAATTCTTGGTCAGATAAATATGGCGCGCCGGAACAGACGGGTAAGGGAGGTTGGCGGGCGGACGAGTGGGCATTCTGGGAGGCGCTGATCTTGAGGCTATATCGGGCCCCAGATGACCGAGCGGCGGGCAGATAGGCAGTGGATAGATAAATGGAGATTACAGTCATTCCGGCAGTTTCAAGTTTGTACGGCGCTGCTTGATCGTAAATCTGGCTACAGAGCAGCGTTGAAGGTTTGTAATAAAATTAGGCTTGTGCGGGCTGCCTCGTGAGCTATACGTCGGTGTATTAAAAAGGCTGAAAGGTGAGTGTCGTGGTAATAATCCAGGAACTTAAAATGGCGAGGTGTATTCGGCACAAAGCGCATGAATCAATGCTGCATGTGTGGTGCAAGGTGGCAGGCAGGGCTTGACATGCGAATTGGGGGCGAGAATCTGGTCCGTGGACTTGCAAGGGTGAGCTGCTTGTTTCGAGCAGACTCTGGGCGCGCCAGTTTCGTACAACGTGACAATGCGTACGCGTCGACGATGGCAAATGCAAGCAGCGGTGTCTATGAGGGAGGCGAAGAAGTGATGGGTAGAGTGGGCATAGTAAGCTGAGCGCTTACAGGGGGGGGTTCCTTAAACGGGTGGCGGGCGCTGGCTGAGCGCAACGCCAGCGAGACATGCTTATGAGATGGGGTGTGTAAGCAGTTGTGAGGTGCAAGTACGGGTTGGAGAGGGAAAAAAGTTGGCAGAGGTTGGATTGATGCATCTGAGAGCAAACGATGGGGAGATGATGATTAGGATGTGGATGTACTCTGATAAGGGTTTGGAGTGTCTGGGCATGTAGCGAAGCCGTTGTAAGTACGGGGGATACCAGGCAGAGAGGGGCAGTAGCAATTGCAAAAAGTGCGTTGAGGAATACAATATTGATTGTTCCTTGCAAATCTCAAATTTCATCAACGATTTGATGTTCCAGCAGAGGAGAGGGGAGAGTGTGGCAGCGAGAACAGAATCCACGGACAGGGTCAAAGGAGCAGCGGGCGCAAGAGTCACAGGAGCATGGCTGCTCGTGGCCGCGAATCAGAGATGCAGCGAATGACGGCGCCGGCGTCGAAGAGGCGAGCACCATGATTGGCACGGCGGGACAGCCTCGCTGGTTAGCCTGAGGCGGGCGGGCGAGACCCGGGGACGTGGCTGGCGCCGTGCCGCGGCATCTCTGTGTGTGCAACTCGTTTTTAGTGGTTCGTTTGTGAATTGTAGAGTTTGTTAATTAACAGTGGCAATAAAAAGTGTAGCGCAGCAAACCGGTGAGCAGGTATCCGTATGTGGTGCTACCTAAATGTCTGTTTGAGGCTCTATTACTCGTATATGGGTGATGTAATAAGTCGTGGTTTTGATAGAGAGTAATGCGTCAGCGTCAGATTTGGCCCCATCTGTAGTGCTCCAGTCACATAACGCGGCCAGCAAGCAGACGACCCAAACTGCCAAATGATCAGAAAGAACAAACGAAGAAAATCAAGCATTAAATTTTTTTTTAAAAATTGCAACCTCGGTTTTCATCATGTACACGTAGAGGTCGAGTTTTGATTCTTGTTACGTGGCTACGTGGCGGAGTGCAAAGGAGCGGCCAGACATGCCTACCTGGACGCGAGGAGCGCCAGAGGCTACACCTAGACGGGATAGCTGGATGTCGAGGTGCCGCCTTGCCGAGTGGCTTTTTCCTGCCAGCGAGACAAAATTCTGGGGAAGAGACAGATGCGCCATGCTGCGCCATTGAGAAGGTTGCATGCCGCTGTCTGTGTGTGCGTGCATGCCCGGTGCTTGTTGTAGAGCCCGTGGGGGGAGAGGGACCGACCTGTTTGGTGACGGCATCACACTGTACCTGGCCTGTCGGCAATAAAGGCTTCCCACTGAAGCGCCGGCCATGATGCAGCTGCACCGCCCGCCTCCGCCCTTTTACCATTGTCATCGCCACGGCCCAATCCCGCGGCATTCCATCATTGTTTCCAATCTGGGTATTCTTGCTCTCATCAAACGTCACCGAATTCCCAATTTAATTTTGCACACGGTGTGTTTGTGTTGCGTTCTTTGTTGCCTCCCCTGCCCAGCCCAGCCCAGCC
>JARDXD010001427.1:0-38977 GCA_029218145.1 Aphanocladium album
AAAAAAAAAAAAAAAAAAAAAAAAAAAAGAATCTCGAGCAACGAAATCCGACAGAACCACCAACGCGATACCGATACAGGAATCTATTCGCCAGCCATGGCTCCGTTCCCCACGACGCCACTGCACACACATGTCGCGCGACAGCCAGACTTGCCGACGTGGAAAGAATTCATGGCCGAGAGGGAGCGACCAGACCCCGCCATGTGCGCGGCCTTGTTCATCGTCACTCTGCTTGTTGTCAGCCTGCTGCTCTACACGGGCCGCCGATGGGAGGAGTGCAACAGCAGCGACACTTTTAGACGGCGCATATGCGTGCGCTGCCGAGACGACGCCAGGGTCCAGGCGGCCCGATTTCGACACTGCTTCGCCGAGAGTACGGAATTGACCCCGAGAGCGGCTACTAAGGAGACAAAAGAGATGGATGGCTCAGTAACATGGCACGGATCAAATATGCTCAACACATCATGGGGCTGGATGAGCTAGCATTCATTACATGAGAAAGCAGACATCTGCCAGGCATCTTCACTTGTTATAATAGTTCGTCTTTAGAAATACCAACTTTCTTTTATTCGCCAAAAAACATTCCGGCTCTCCATAGATTTTGAGGGGGGAGGTGCTATTAATTCATCTAACTTAAACAGATTGTTTTACATTCAAACCAAAAAAACACGAGACCCCTCTTGACGTCCATGAAATCATCCGTAACAGACATCTCTCGAATGAGATTTTATGCTCCAACGCCGGTTCCGCAAACCACGATAGTAAAAGACATGGGTGAAGTGTTTTGAGTGGATAGCAGCAATGGCTGAAAGGGGATATGAGTACAGGAAAAAAATACAATGAGAAAATACATCTATGCCACTCTCCGCGCTTCTCTATAAACGGAACGGTTTGTTTTTCTCTTTTTTGTGGGTGGGTGGGTGTTATAACAGGTGATGCGAGCATCTGGATGAACCACTTAAGGCTTGCTCTCATCCTTCTTCTCGCCCTCGGTGGACTGCTGCTCGCTAGAAGCCTGCTCGCCAGAGCTAGCCTCGTTGCGGGCCTTATGCATCTTGTCGAAGAGGTTCAAGCTGGCAACCTGGAGCTCGTCGGTCTTCTCCTTGATCTCGGCAGCGGTGGCCTCGCCCTCGCCAGACTGGCTCTTGGCAATGAACTCGCGGAGAGCGGTGATCTTCTCCTTGATGCCCTCGGCCTCGGTCTTGTCGAGCTTGTCGGCGTACTCGTTCAGTGCGCGCTCGGTATCGTTGAGGACGGAGTCGGCGCGGTTGGCAGCCTCAATGGCAAGCTTGCGCTCCTTGTCAGTCTCGGCGTACTTCTCAGAGTCCTCAACCATCTGCTGGATCTCGTTGTCGGAGAGACCAGAGCCAGAGGCAATGGTGATGGACTGGTCCTTGTTGGTGGACTTGTCCTTGGCGTGGACGTGGACAATGGAGTCAGCGTCAATGTCGAAGGTGACCTCGACCTGGGGAACACCACGGTGGGCAGGGGGGATGCCAACGAGCTGGAAGTTGCCAAGGAGCTTGTTGTCCTTGACAAGCTCACGCTCACCCTGGTAGACCTTGATCTCAACAGCAGTCTGGAAGTCGGCGGCAGTGGAGAAGACCTGGGACTTCTTGGTGGGGATGGTGGTGTTACGGTTGATCAGACGAGTGAAGACACCGCCGAGGGTCTCGATACCGAGAGAAAGGGGAGTAACATCGAGGAGGAGAAGGTCCTTGACCTCACCAGAAAGGACAGCACCCTGGATAGCGGCACCGATGGCGACAGCCTCATCAGGGTTGACAGACTTGGCGGGGTCGCGACCGAAGATGCTCTTGACGGACTCGGCGACCTTGGGCATACGGGTCATACCACCAACGAGGATGACCTCCTGAATCTCCTTAGCTTGGAGGTTGGCATCCTTGAGAGCCTTGCGGACGGGGTCGATGGTGCGGGTGATAAGGGGGTCAACCATCTTCTCGAGCTGAGCACGGCTAAGCTTCATGTTGATGTGCTTGGGGCCCGAGGCATCAGCAGTGATGAAAGGCAAGTTGATGTCAGTCTGGAGAGAAGAAGACAGCTCAATCTTGGCCTTCTCAGCAGCCTCACGGATACGCTGGATAGCCATGCGGTCGCCAGAGATATCGAGGCCAGAGGTCTTCTTGAAGTCGGCAACCATGTGGCGGACCAGGTGGATATCGAAATCCTCACCACCAAGGTGAGTATCACCGTTGGTGGACTTGACCTCGAAGACACCGTTCTGGATCTCCAAGATGGAGATATCGAAGGTACCACCACCAAGATCGTAGACAGCGACAATGCGGTCGGCCTCCTTCTCAAGACCGTAGGCGAGAGCGGCAGCGGTAGGTTCGTTGACGACACGGAGGACGTTGAGACCAGCAATCTGACCGGCATCCTTGGTGGACTGACGCTGAGCATCGTTGAAGTAGGCAGGGACAGTGACGACGGCGTTCTTGATTGGCTTGGAGAGGTAAGCCTCAGCAGTCTCCTTCATCTTGTTGAGGACGAAGCCACCAATCTGGGAGGGAGAGTACTTCTGGTCGCGAGCGGAGACCCAGGCATCGCCGTTGCTGTGCTGGACGATCTTGTAGGGGACCTCCTTGATATCACGCTGAACCTCAACGTCGGTGAACTTGCGACCAATCAGACGCTTGGTAGCGAAGAGGGTGTTCTCGGGGTTGACGACGGCCTGACGCTTGGCGGCGACACCGACGAGACGCTCACCATCCTCGGCGAAAGCGACGACGGAGGGAGTTGTGCGAGCACCTTTGAAAAAGGGTTAGCGATTGCCGAGACAGCTTGCGAAGATCAATTGAAGCTTACCCTCGGAGTTCTCGATGATGCGAGGGACCTTGCCCTCCATGATGGCGACGGCAGAGTTGGTGGTACCCAGATCGATACCGATGACAGAGCCCTGGACCTTCTGCTCACCCTCGGCAGCAGTCGACTCGAAGCGAGCGAATCTGGATGCCATAGGGGCTCTGAAGGCAGCCTGGCGGGCAGCCAAGGGGGTAGCTCGGGGGAGCTTCGAGAAAAAAGTTAGCAACCATGGGGATGCGGCAGCTTGCGAAAAAGTTTGACTTACAGCTCTGGAAAGACGCGAAGCGAACATCTTGGATATTAATGAGGGGGGGTATTAAAAAGGAAAAGAAAGAAGACAGCTCGCGCAACAAACAATGGCGCAAGGAGAGGGTGATGAAGAAGGAGGATGAAGCGAGTTGATGGAGACGGAATGGGAGAAGGGGAAGAAGGCAAAAATTTCTGGCGCAAAAAAAGCACTCCTGGCCCCCGGTCATAGAAGCCGACAGAAAAAGGCAATGAAGGGGCCGGGTCCACCCGTTACTGGGGCTAGTGACGGCGAGAAAGGAGCGGAAAATTGGTAGTTCCGCATTGGCGCAAGCAGCCACACCCTGAGGCTGACATGGAAAGGGGAGCCGAGCTGTAATTGAGTGGGTTGCGCACGTGACCGATAAATTACAAGGAGCAGCGCCAAGAGTCATGATATATTCACTCGAGCATAAGCAGTGGTGTAAGTTTGGCTAGGCTGGGTGGAGGAAACGGTCCAGCCCGCAGTAAGATAAAGATGAAGAAGTCTTTGAACTAGAAGACTTTTAAGCCCAGTGAGGCAGCTAGCGCCCTGCTCTTTCTTTTATTCTATATTCTATCGCTATATTATGAGATTAAAGTGGTGGTTCAACAACTTACTTCCCCTTCAGAACGTGTCAATCTACCCGCTTTTCGAGGCTGGAGTATTTGAGTGATGAGTCTCCCGACTCTGTTATTCACGATTTTCCTATTGTCCAGAAACACCAAACTGCGTGAGAACGTCAGGCTAGACGCAAGCAGGCCACCGTTCTTTAGATCGACTATGCGATTTGGTGTATTGACAAATCGTATTGGCCTACCTTTTTGTCTCCAATTATTTTTTCATTATTTTTGAATTTTCTCTGACATCTCTTAGTCATAAAATTAGGTCTACCTCCGTATTGCTTGTTTATTCTTTCCACTCTGCCTTTTTCATAACTTGGTCTGCTGGCTACGACCTCCCATACTGCACAGCTTCTCCATGACCGCAAACGCTTAAACCTCATGTCAACATGTAGAATCGGCACCAACCTAGGTACCAGGGACCCCGCCATTCGTACGGCCATCTACGTGTCCGTTGTGCATGGCGCAATCCTCTTCCCCAATCCCAAAATAGATGTACGTTACGTTTCGTTACTGCAGGCTGGGCCTCCGTGCCTGTTTAGGTAGGTCAATAGCACCACAGATCTGTGACGTGGTAGTGATGACTAAGGATCGGCCCCTGCACCCCAGGTTCAGAACCCAAGCCAGGCTGGCCGCTTAGCAGCTCCAGGACTCTGGCGGGGGGCTTCGAGGGTTATCAAAGCTCGAATTTGGTAGGTCTGCAGTGGTCCGACGCCTAAATTTAGTCCTTCCAGCGGCTGCCTCATCGCTGCTAGCCTGCTGCCCTGCTCCGCTGCCCGCTGTCGCTGTCGGCCATCCACACACGCGCTCACGCTCTTTCCCCCCCCCAGTTTTGGCTTTACCCAAGCCCGAGGGACGTCATTTACCACCATCGCACGACCTAATCTCGACCTTTTTCCTCATCACCGTCTCTGCATCACCTCTTCCGTCTCGCCTAATCGACCCAGCTTCATCCACTCCCGCCATAATTCCGACCTCGTCCGTTTTTCCTGGCCGTTGGCGAAGCGCCTCACCTGCCTGCGCCCGTTTTTGCGGTCTTCGGTAACAAGCGGCCCTCGATACCCCATCTTGGCGACTCGCGACCTCAATCCTGGCTTTCGCCACTCGGTGGCACAGCACCGCTGCTGGTACTTTGCTGCGGATATTCTCGGCTACTCATCATGACTGCGAAAGATGATGCAGTGTTAGTCCACTCTTGCCGCATGTTGGCCGCGCCCATCGCTAACCCGTCGCTTCTCCAGCTACTGCCATACAGACACCATAGTCTCGAGCAAGCGGCGGATGCACTACCGCATCCCTGTACGCTCACAGTATGTGCCCAACAAGATTCCCACGTCAATGCCAACATATCTAACAATTCGATCCTGCAGGCATTGGCAACTCCGGTCCCTCATCTCCGCCGAAAAACGCCACCTCATATATTTCCCCGGCGGCAACGGCAGCAACCATGTCCAGCGGTTGAATACTTTAACGCAAGAGTGCGAAACGATAAAGCTGCTGACGTTTGCGCCCCGATGTCTGGTAGCGGAGAATGGGTGGCTATGCTGCGGAAGCGAGAGTGGTGACTTTGTCGCCATTCGTCTCGACGAAGGCAACGATAACAGCAACCCCAACACTCCGCTGAATTTGGACCCTGATGCTCGTCTGCCGTTAAATCTCGAATCCTCCCGTGAGGAGTCTCTTCTTTCACTCATCACACAAGCCCGACGCTCCAACAAAGGTCTGATTGCCAAAAGCGTCAAATTAGCAACCGACCGGGTAAACTGCATCACCATGTGGTTCCCTGGCGCCCTTGCGCCTCCCGTCGAAGCGGCTTACACTGAACCAGTCGCCATTCTGGCCAACAATGACTGTAAAGTGGCTGTCATCAGCCTGCGCGACTTTGATCAGAGTGACAAGACAACTCCCCTCGACATCATCACGTACCCCGATTTTGTGAACCGTGCAACCATTTCCCCAGACGGACGCATCATGGTTGCTATCTTGGACGACCCATTTCTCTATGTTCATGTTCGCGTGGAGAAACCACGCGAGTCGGGGCGTTCACCAGAGTATGTGTGGGAGATCCGCCAACGACTGATGCTCAAAAGCCAGAAAAAGGGAGACAGAGCAGACAGCCGCGGAAGTTTCGCCGCCTGCTTCTCAAACTCCGGCTCATATCTTGCCGTTGGTACACAGCACGGTGTGATTTCGATTTACGACGCAGAACTGCTGTTGGACGTCGACGCGCAGCCTCTGATCACAACATTTGAGTCGTCGAGGCCCAGAAGCGGCCCGGGTGCAATTCGTGACATGGCATTTTGCCCTGGTCCCTACGACATCTTGGCCTGGACAGAAGACCGTGGTCATATTGGTATTGCCGATGTGCGGACAAACTTTATCGTGCGACAGATTGTGGATATCAACGCGGACGCAGACTTTGAGCACGTTAGCATCTTTGATCGCAACACGATTGATCCTAGACTTCTTGATGGCCAGAATTCGTCGAGGAGAGAGGGTAGTCAGCTGGCTCGAGGTGGTCTGTCAGCAACCCGACGCGAGGGAGATGGTCGAATCGACACTTTGAACCAGCCGCTCACGCCAACCGAAACGTTGGTACTCGAAGCAATGCAAGGAGACCGTCGCCGACGAGAAAGAACATCACAGCGGACTGATGGCGGAGATACCACTATGACCGATTCTTCTTGGTCGTATCTGGCGAATCTCCGGTCACCAAGCACCGAAAATGATGCTGGTAGGCCTCGCCAGCGCAGCACTAGCGTTACGCGCGGCAGTTCTGAAGCATTGAATAACTACAGAGATCTAAGGGAGAGAGAGCGACTCACCGATCGAGTCAGAAATATTCGACAACTAGCGAGAGACCCGAGCGATAGGCTTTCTGGACGCCGAGACCAGAGATGGATCGACAGGTTGGGTGAAACCGTGGCTGCTCTGCGAGACCAGCGTGACCGTGATTCTTCGGACCGTCCTGATGCATCATACCTGAATGTGTTGGATATCTTGCAAGCACGTGAGAGAAGCACCGGGACTAGTGCAGGAACCTCAACCGGGACCACGACAGCAGCCGGGACAGGCACGGGCTCTACGCCGAGACCTGTAACAACTGCTGCCACCACACTTGCCAGCGATCCGGAGCGAGAAGAATCATCTTTGTTGGTGCCTTTGGTCAACCAGGTTGTTAATCGATGGGAAGAAAGCGCGATTCGTGGAACACTCGTGACAGAGCATGCTAGTCTGTTCGAAGTGCCGCCGTCTCCAGACAACACAGCCGGACTGGCGTGGAGTGAAGATGGCCGTACATTGTAAGAGACCTGTCTATATGTCATTTGAACTATTGTTAACCATGCATACAGATTTGTTGGAGCTCAAAACGGCATTTACGAATTCCAGATCAACGCCCAAAGCCGAATTTTCTTCCCTAGCATGCAGATGCGTTAAACGACCCGCCACCATCCGCCCTTCAATTATTCACCATCATTATTACTATTCAACATTCTTTCGTTTACAACATTAGCATGCGCTCTTTACGCCAACACGGAGTTGACTTTTTGATTTTCGGACGTTTGATTTATTAACAGGTACAGCCAGTACCGTCGAAGCGACGTACAATAGAGATGCAGAGGGACAGGTTTGCTGTGATGGTTCCCATGGTTATGAAGGAAATGTGTGGATTTTGCCACAGTTGAAGGACAGCTCGACAACTGTGCGCGTGTGTGACTACTTGTCCGGCCTTCTTTTTTTTTCCCCAAGTGAGGAGTGTTCTTTTGGATTCAATGTGTTACAGCGACGGTTGCGTTGTACTGCTATAACGTGGACTGATATCGGTAGTTTTTGGCGCAGGTAGAATACCCACGAGAGTATTGTTGATAATATATAACAGGGCCATCCATAAGCGTGATATGTACTGGTTCTAGAGGACTGTAAATCTCCTGCATACTTAAGGGCCAGCGTTCATGAGAGCCTGGCAAGGCGATGACATGCAATGCGCTCCAACTGCGCCAATTCATGAAGAGCCTCGCGCAGTTCCGTATAGCATCTCCTCGACTCTCTCTGCAATCGCCAGCGAACTCGTCAACCCGGGGCTCTCGATGCCCAGCAGGTTCACCCACCCTCGGTACCCGTCCTCCACGCGAACCTCAAAGTCCACAAAGCCCTTGTGGTCCTTGCCCGCGAGCTTTGGCCGTATGCCCGCGTAGTCCGGGTCGAGGCTGTCCGGGTCGATGCCCGGCAGGTACTTTTGGATCTCGGCCACGGCCTCGCGCAGCCGCGCCGCGCCGCGCGCCGTCTCCTTGCTGTAGGCTGCGAGGTCGTCCGGGCTCTGCACCCACTCGACGTCCGGGCCGAAGCGCATGCGCCCGCCGAGGTCGAGGGTCAGGTGCGTGCCGAGGCCGCCGAGGCCGGGCTCTGGGACCGGGTAGATGAGCCGCGACACGGACGGCCGCGAGGCCGAGTAGGAAAAGTAGTTGCCCTTGGCGTAGTGCAGCGTCATCTGCCTGTCCGGGCCGGCAATCATGTTGTGGACGTGGCCGGCGCCGAGGCCGGCCGCGTTGACAATGGTGTCTGCGGTGATGGTCGACGTCTCCCCCGTCGCGGCGTCGCGCACATCCACCGCCCAGCCGCCGCTCCCTGGCGTGCCGTCGCCACCTTCTTCGGGACGCACTGCTGTTACTGGAGAGTTGAGGGCGACGATGCCACCTTCATCCTCAAACAAGCCGGCCAGGCACGTCATCAGACCATGTGAGTCGATGATGCCTGTCGTCGGACTCTCCAGCGCGCCTTCAGCTGCCACAACGCCCTCACCATCTCTTTCTACCTCGGCCGCCGCTATCCAGCGCGTCGGGACGTCTAGTTTATCGCGGCAGACTGCGTGAAACTTTTCAAGCGACTCGCGTTGCGCTGGCGTCTGCGCTACTATCCATTTGCCGGTGCGCCGATGGTCGACGCCGTATCGCGTGCAGAGATCGTATAGCAAATTTTTACCGCGGATGCACATTCGCGCTTTGAGACTGTCGGAGCCATAGTAGATTCCCGCGTGGATGACCTCACTGTTCCGGGAGCTCGTTTCGGTGCCGAGCGCCGTGTGGCGCTCAATCAGCACCGTTGACCCTGACGAGCGCCGTGCAAGCTGCCGCGCGACGGCAATGCCGACTACGCCGCCACCAATTACCTGGAGCGTGTTAGCTTTTTCCATGAACAATAGACTAATTGATGGTCGCTTTGTCAGCGGACGCCGCTGCGATACACGCAATGGTCGAGGTTGAGGGCATGTGCAGAACCGGCAGGTGACTTCCAGCCACCATCTATCACAGCTACCAGCATCGACAATCGCATGAGTGAAACATTGTTGTAGTACATGAGGTTCAGGTGCGGGACACTGGTTCGACGGAGCGATTGAACACTGAAACGCCGAGGCGAGAGGTGAGATGCACGAACGCTCAGGGTTCGCATAAGCGAAGCGAACGGGAGGGGCGTCCATGTTTCAATCGCTGCACGCCCGCCGGCGAGTTGGAGACAACCAACCCTCATCACTAAGTTTCTGAAGATGGAGATCTCGGCATACCGGCACAAGAGATGGGGATGATAGGTTTCAAAATCATGGGATGGCAGGAACAACCTACTGCATGAGCGAAATCGGCACGCGGCGCTGCCGTCGCACTAAAGTAGGCTCGGGCGGATGCCGAGTGTGCTTTTGGCGACAGCAGTGGCGACGGTTTAATCGCTCGCCTGGCCAGCATTTTGCGTGAATTTGCTGGCGTGTTCGTCCGAAAGTGCGACAATGCCTGTGTGTGTAAGTTGCGAAACGCAAGTTGGGATCGCCTTTCGCGGCGAAGTGGACTGCCTATGGTCGACGTTAGTGGAGATCGAGCATCAACGTTGGTGATTGCGACATGCGATCGAAGCAGCGAAATGTTGAGGGCAGAAGATAAATCCAATATATTGAAGGCTTTTTCAATGATGATCCCCAATCACTAGAGATTTCAGTTAATTCCGAAGGTACTCAAGCTGGCGCGCATTCGCCGATGTCGCTAATCGGGCCCTGCCGGAACTTATCAGAAGCACGGCCGGAAGCCCGAGGGTCAGTTTGCAGGCCGTTCGCTTGGTACAAAGAATGTGCTTCATAATTGCAATAGCTACACTATTTTGAGCGGAATAAGCCTATGAAACACCATTTATCTAGCAAAGCCACTGAACACTACGAGCATACTGTTTGGTCGTCCCGTTTATCGTACACCATTACTCGCCAAACTCCAAATCATAAAGTATGCAATTGTATGGACCTAAAAAAATTATTGCGCAAGCCGTGCCATGAATTCCAGAATAATCATATATCACCAAAGTCTAAGCGTCAGGCTCGGCAGATTCGGCCGACGGCTCAGCCGCCGAGCTTGAACGACCAAGACTTGATGGTGTTGGCGGTTCAGTCGATCCCTGGCTGGCCGAAAGATCATGCAGCTGCTTCTCTGTAGATAAATTAGCGTTAATAGCCTCAGAGTATGGGAAAGACGTGTCCATACGGAGATCGTTTATCCGATGCTTCAGCATCTGGTTCTCTCTGGTAAGCATCTGCGCTTCGGCCTGATAGAAGGCGCTCTCGTCACGTCCACCCAGCGCCCAGTCGCCGCTCTCCGCACTAATAGACGTGGAGCGCAGCCTTGGCGATGCTCCACGGCTTGGTGTTCTAGATCGGCGATGGAGGTCGGCGCGGGCCATGTCGAGGGACGGCCGATGATGGAAGACGGGTGAGCGCGGGTAGGATCCAACGGGCGGAGTAGGGACCGGACCCTGCGAAACAGGCGGCGCTGGGCGGTCCGAGATGGCGCTACTATCCTCGGCAGATTGCCCATGGCTGTTGTTTGGGTTGCCGGCTTGGAGTCGCTGAAGTTCGAGCTGCTGTTGACGAATCATTTGCAGCAGCCGGTTCTAAAAGTTGGACATTAGCATTTGTTCATCGTTGTGACAGGACACATCTAGCTTACGACATGAGCCTCCTGCTCAGCCTCGAGCTCCTGATGCAGCTCGCCGAGGCTCGGGGCTCTGTGATGCTCCGGAATGCTGTGTTCAGATACCATCTCGCCGGGGGCAGGGACTGTTGGATCGTTGAGTTGCAGGTTCATCAGAACGTTTGAGCGTCGCCTGCCGGTGTTGGATGATGATCGTTGAGCACGCGTCAGCGAGCTTGTCGAAGAGCCTATTGAATAGGAAGAGTCAGTCTGGCAGCTGTCTACCATCACCGCCAATAGCTGTAACATACGTGGAGAAAGCTCTCTGTTGAGGCCGGCGTTGACCGTGGCCGCAGCCTGCAGGGAATGTGTTGAGGGTCCGCGGGGTGAGCCGGTAGGAGATCCAGACCGCTGGGGAGCTGGTGCGTCTGCGTGCGAAGCCATCGTGAAAGAATGTCTACGCAGAGAAGTGTGGCGTGATATGGGATCGGGTCGTTCGAGGGTTGTCGCAGTGGTCGTTTGCTGGGTCCAAGTGGCGGGGTGCTGTTGCTTGTGCGTCGTTGGGACGGTGGTCGCAGAGCGTGCGGCGGGTGGCAACTCGCGGCTTATATCAATCAAAGGAAGTTGACGCAGATGGATGCGGCCATGACGTGGAAAGTGATAATGAGTCGCGCGTCAGCGGATAATCAGCATGTTGTCGGGTGCGAGTCACCAGATCCGACGTCAACGGCGGGGCAGCGCTGCAGCAGCCTGTGGCGGCGGAGCTTCGTGAGAGGCTGGAGCTTAAGCTGCGCCAGCTGTTGCTTCTCCACCAACAAAATCCAACCTTATAACGGCCGCGATTCAGGCTCCGAACCTTTTTCTTATATTCCGTGCTCGACTTGAAATCGGACTTTGTCGCTCAGAATCATTTATAGACTTGAAGACTATTACAAACATCAATCTGAAATAAGTATTCGGCTCAAGCGACTAAGAACGCCCTCTTAAAGGATACATAGCACAGAGTACAAGCACGGAATTAAGCTGTCGAGAAAGTAGTATCGGATCTTTTTCTGACAGTCGCGCAGCTCAGTCCAAGGTTCATGAATGAATGCGCTTTGCTTATAAGTTACCACTCGAGAGTTGATTGTAGTTGCATATACTCGAGGCAGTCGTTTTCCTCCAATCCGAGGAAACTTGAACTTGTAGCCAGTAGACCTCAAAGGGCGATGCTAACCACATACAAGCCGCGCTCAGTAATTGATACGAATCTGGTCCGAGGACAGGCGCTTCCAGAGATTATCTCCGGCGAATATAACCACAGTCCGTGTCAAAAAGTGGCCGTTACGACGTTTCTCAGAATTGAAGAAGCTCACAACGACATGAATCCATATCCCGAGACTGACGGCTGTCAGGGAAACTGAGCCAAGCTTGCTTGTGATGATGGCTCCTGGTCGCAAGACAGGGCCCAGCTATATTGTGTATTGCCAAGATGGGGGCTCGCAACATCTTGATGTTTCGTGAGCAACGGCGACGTGATTGCGATCATCAAAGTGTCCATTGACAAATTTGGCGAGAGTGGCAAGGTGAAAGACAAAGAATATATGCGCCAAAGGGGAGATTGTTCAAAAATTAATGAGATGACATGGGAACTGCTTCCATTTGGCCGAGAAGGAGCTTGCTATCCTTGTTCTGAATTTTTTTCATTCCATCTGTATATAGGGAAGAATGATGCAAGATTTTATCCTCTTCTTTGTCGCTTGTTCTCCGTTAAAAGGTGGCAAACACGCGTGCGTATGAATCAGTCTCTCACAATCAGATCATTTGCCAGCTCAATGTACTGTCTGGCGGCATCTTCCCTCGACAGACCCTTGACCTCGTTCCAAGCATTCCATTTAGCCTTGCCCTACAGCACGAGAGGAAATGATTCTGGTCAGGACTCGGATACCATACGTAGGCGGAACAAGGCGGCTTACTGTGAAGTCCATCATTCCCGACGCATCAGTCTCATTATCACCGACTGTGGCCTGCTTGAACAGAGCATAGAGCTACGTGGTACGAGTACAAGCACGAAAAACTCACAAGGAATAAATGTTTCTCACCTTGAGCAGCGAACTGTTGTCGGGCTTTTTGGATAGAGTTTTGACCTTTTCCGCGGCGACCTTGAACTCGGCGTTGTCAAGCCCGACTGTCATGATGGATGAATGGCGATATCAAAGGACGGGGACGTGTACACGATATTATTTCTCTCTGTTTTCTTGTATGGAAGCTGGAGACTGCGTGGAACTCATCTTTTTAAGAGAAGCTCGCAAATCTTTAAACAGTTGTTGTTGCTGCACGAGACCTGCAGGTTGACGTGGACAGCTGAGCGCGCCATGCAAGCCACCGCGATGGTCAGCTCCTTCAAATCTGCGATTCAGAAGAGAGTACTTTCGGCAGCGTATTTCTCTGTCGATTTTTTCTTCCCAAGGTGCTGCTTGTTCGGTCACAATACATGCCTGGGGCGCTGCCAAAGTCGCGTGTACGCCGGCGGCGGCAACCGGAGCAAGTACACGACTGCTATAATCTCTACGTCTACAGTGGCAGCATTCTGGACTTTACTATTCGTATGTGGCCTCCGCGGTGTGTACCGCGTACTCTATACCGGTTAGGATCCAGTTACTCGAGCAGCGCCTTGGCTGGAGTGCGGCTCATGAGCATGTGCCACGAGTTGGGTCTTCATCTTGGTTCGCAGTTCGCGAGCGTCCTAGACCAAAAGACTGGCTCGCCCGGCTGGGCCGCATTCGAGCGTGAAACACAACTCACCATCACCGTTTCTTTTTTCGGCACCGTTGTGGCTAGTGAAGAAATATGACGGACAGTTTGCTCGGCACGCTGAACGGCTTGTGCCACCAGTCTCATCTTTCGACGTTTACGCCACAGTAAAGAAAAGCTCGGCAAACTCTGAGCAACACACAAGTTTTGGTTCCAGCCTAGCACACAGCTTAAATGGCAGCAGTGACTGTTGGGGAGAAAAGCCCCTCCATGCTTCATTCTCAAATGGACAGGGCTTCGATTTTCTTTTCCATTTGTCGCCGGCTGGTATTTTTGCAAAATCTACGTCATACTTTTGGGCGGCCTCACGGCGTGTGTCGGCTACCTAGCAACCCGGCCGCCAACAGGAAGAGCGGCAGCTACTCCATGCGCATCAAGCGTGTTCTAGAGCGGCCCGAAAGTTACAAAATAACAAACACTACTAGGGAGGGAAAAAAATGGTCGTGATTACACGTAGCGTTTCGCACTGACGTCTATAGCATGAACCGCTAAGGGGTGTGTGTGGTTTGGTTTTGGTGTTGTTGCTCTCGCCGTTGCCGAGCAGCTTACCCTGTAGCTTGGCAAGGCAAACAAAGCCTCGTCGATCCTCACGATGCGGATTCCTTTGTTCGGCTGAAAGAAACAAATCAAGACAATGTTTGCTTTTTTCTTTGTTCACCTTTTTTCTTTTTTTTCTCGCCACTGGCGCAAATTTCCGGCCGTTTTGATGGGACGCGGAGACAATGCTGGTCAATGCGCATCATCGTCATCATCATCGATGGCGCGATGCAAGTACCAGGATGTGGACTGTTGGTAATGCAGCAATGTGATGCTATCGTCCACCAGCACGACGATGGGCTGTTTTTGCGACCCGATTCGATATATCGGCATAGCTTTGCGTCGCAAATCAGAAAAGACGAAACCAAAAACAAGGTTGTGCAAGTCGGCTACAAGCTAGTTCGCCCTCTTCGCTCAGCCCAGATCAACGTAGCAGCGGGAGCAAGAATTGAAACAAGAGGGCTTTGCTCTAATTCGCCGGAATAAGGAGTCGTGAAAGAACATGAAATTTCAGGACCTGTGCCAAGGTAACACACGCTGGACACATCATCATCAGCGCAACGGCTATATTCGGTAGCACATGAAGAAACGCTCACGGGAGCGGGCGCGCGCGCGTGTGTGTACGTGTGTGCGTGTTGTCTCGCCAGGTCAAGCACACAGGTTGCAGCGCATGCCAGAGCCGCCTGCGACAGCCATGTATGCTATGACTCTCATTATTTTACTCGTCCTCTGGCCGCTAATAAAAAGATCTCGGATTACACGCTTTATTCGCTGTCGAGTCACTTCCCGCCGCAGCTCGCCGCACTGTACAAGACACACAGGTCCGAGAGCCGCGGTACATTACAGGCCTTCTCCCAACCTTGACGAATGGGTCGGGCAGCGGGAGCCTATACAGTCCAGCCCCCCCCCCTTATTTACCAAATAAAGAATAAAAACATACCAAAAACGGCACCAGCAAGAGGGGACCGAGCACCCCCCACGTTTGTCGTGGTGGTGCAGAGTTACATGATGCGAGGCAGACAGAGAGTCTTCATGAGTAATGATGGTGTGCACAAAAAACGGCGGGGTGTCTGGATGGGATGAATTTTGGTGGGCTTTGGACCAATGTGCCACGAGCGGAAAGCCAACGAATTTAATTTGGGGAAATAAAGAAGAAAAGACAAAAGACGCCCGTGTAATCTAGATGGTGAAATGCACCGCTTTAATTAAACGGGAGAATCTGTTTGAAAAAATGAAGGCTTCACACGGCACTTGGGAAGACAGACTACAGACGGATCACGGTTATTTGCCGTGCAGCCACATGGCTTTGCCTTGGTGCCCGCCCGAGACAAAGGTAAAAGACCCAAAGCATACGAGTAAAACAGGCCGCCGTGTGGCTGTTGCTAGCTGAACGGCGCATTCTGGTGCGATGCGCCATTCCGAAGAGTGGCGCGCCCATCCAGCAGAAGGAGAATGCGAGACGGGGGACGGGAGCGAAAAATTCATTTATTCTCTGCTCGCGATCAGACTGCGGCCGTGCATCTGTAGTTGGGAAACAAACGTGGTGTGGGAGTTTGTTGCTGCAGAAAAGGGCCGCCTGGCGCACAGACATACCTTACGTATATTACGACTTGTCAGTCTCCTTGTATCTCTTTGTTGAGAGCAATGCAGACCATCTAGTTGATAAGCTGATGGACGGTCAATGCCAGAAAGCCGGGCCGGCCGTGAGGAGCCGAGCATACGATCGGCGGACGCAGACTAGAAGAAACTCTATAGCCAAGGAAAGTCTGTTGCCTTGCCATATGAGGGCGAGGTGTGTGTGTGTGTGTGTACGTATGCGTATGTGCACTTTTTGTTGCTAGATCACCGAGGTGAAGAAAGCTACATGTGTGAAAGTTGACGAGAGCCGGATAGTTGCGTGCGGCCAAAGTATGGGAGACTGGCAACAAAGGCATGAATCAGTGGACCAAAATATGCTGCAGGTTCCGATGGAAGTTCTATTTTCGATAGTATCCATTGTCTTTTTCCTACTCTTATTGGCATCCGGGCGCGCACAAAGACCGTCTTTACTGCGACAGTTGCGAGTAACTATGGGGAAGTCGTGGTCGCCCCATATACCGTGATTGCGTCCGTCTGCGAGGACAAGGCAAAATGGTGTTTCATAGTCAGTTGGTGGGTGCAAGATGGGCGCCACATTTCCCGCCTTGACAGGTGTCGGGGGAGGGAGCACAAGGCAACAAAGGTGAGAAAGAGACAAAGTGAGGTGATGCAGTTCTGAAACACGTCTCTTGCCGGCGAGCCTCCTGGATTGTCATGCAGCTCCCGGGTGACTAGTGAGCTGTCGAGTGCCGACAGGACCCCAGTAGAGGGGATCTGAGCGCAGGACCGTTGAAGGGCAGCCACTGCAACAGTAATTATTGGCAGGGGGCTAATTGGGTGGCAGCGTGTAGCTAGAAATGGTGCTTGTATGTGCAGTGTTTTACTTGGCAAGCTATGAGGTTGTGGCGATGGTATCCATGTTAATCATGGCTGGTTCCGGGTTGGTTGTTTAGGGAATAACTACTAGTTAGGAGCAGACTGGATTGGGTGCCATCGCGATCCACCGAGCACACACAACCGAGGCCTCGACGTCGGTGCTTGACAGGGACGGGGAAGCCAAGGAGGACAAGGCTCGAAACAAGAGGGTGGATTTCCCTACGGATTGATCGATTTGAGTTCATTTTGGGGCTTGCGAACTCGACACCAGGTGAAGCGTCGTTGAGTCGTAGTTGCGACGGCGAGAATTGTCGGAGAGCTGGACCAAGTATAATTCTACATGATTTGTTTTCGGGCAGGTCGCTTTCAGAGCGGCTGCAGAGTTGACTCGTAAAGCCCCCAGTTGTGGCGCCAAGATTTCGGAGACTAGCAGAGCAAGCGCGGGACTTGGTGCGAAAAAGGCCAGGCGAAGCAGTTGAACCAGGACCAGGCCAGTTTTGGACAAGCCGCATCACGAAAAGAGAGCTGCGAGCTCGCAACCGGTCGACGAAGCTCCGTAGTGGACGAGGGTCTAAACCGAGAAACGGACACAAGGCAAGCGGCGCGCTGGGAAAGCCGACAAGAGCAGGCAATGGGTAGCAGAGTGGCGAAATCAAGATCTAAAGAGCGTCGGTGATCGGCAGAATAGCCTATAACACAATTTGCTCGGCATATAATGGCGGATTTGCAGAGGGCAAGGGGGAACGCGCGAGAGACAGGGTAGTGTGTTGAGCGGCGCAGCTGGGGACGTGTCTGGATACCTAGTAACTAGGTTAAAGCGACATGGTCTTGCAGTGAGTGCCAGCCACCAAATGAGAATTGTGGTAATACGAAGCGGCGCAGCGCGAGCGAACTGTGGAGGCGACAGAGCCACAACTGGATAGCTAGGATCCTGACAATTGCATTGATTAGCGTTGCGAAGCTGCTGGAGATGAGTGGCGATGCGTCGAGAGTTGGACAACGGCATCACTTCCGGGAAGCTGCAAGGCTGCATGTATCCACGTCTTTCTTGTCTTTTTTCTTTTTCCAATCGCGAGATGACGCATGGTGTGGTTCGCAACTCGTCGCATCCAGGAACTCCATGGTTGGGTTGGTTGGCCGACCCAATGAGGAGCGGGAGTGGTGAAAATTGTTCTCGGCCAGAGGACAATAGGCCGTTGGGGCCGGTTTTCGGCCTAGCGCCATGTGATGAATGGAGGGTGATTCGTGAATGGGTGGAGCGGGTCGACGCCTCCGGAACAAGGCCCCGGAGTCGACCAGGCCGCGAACGCGCTGGGTTTATGGGGTGATGTGCGGTGGAATCCCTGCTTGGTGATTGAGGATCATTGGTAAGGAAAACGGCAGAGAGGAGCCCGAGGAGATGATTGCCGAAATGATGATGGAAAAGACGTGATGGTGAGAACACAGAGGAAGGATGGCAGAAGGGAAGCAATGATGGTGTTGAGGTTTGCTGTGCCTGAGGTGCCAACTTTGGTGGCAGGCAGAGGCGGGCACTAAAGCAGGTACGGCGTTTGGTGCGAGCATAAAACGTGTATCGGCACATGTACATATGCACTCCATATTACTCCATATGCTGTCGGTATGTACTGGTACTGGGTAGGGGCGCCGCGCTGGTTGTCTGTCTGTGGCATGCACAAGCAGTGTAATCCCTACTTTGGAGAGTGACTGGCACTGGCTGCGCCTTGGTTATGGAGCAGAGCAGCAATGCATGTACTACGTATGCGCATCCGAGGCGTGTACTCGATGCACTCCTTATGCAGGAGGGAGAGGAGAGAGGGGAGGTGTCGACACGCGTGATTTGATTGTGCGTGATGCGCGCCCGCGCTGGTGACTCTTGCTCACGTCTTTAATTGCGCATCTTAATCGATCACTGCTATCAATGCCGTAGCTATCAGCAGGACGTATTTAGTACGTACATGGTATGGCGGGTGAATGACATCCATGTCGTCGCTAGGCCGTGAACCAACTCATGATCCCTGCTGGCGCGTGTGATAGTCCTACCGAGCAGTTGGGCCTCTGGCTCTCGGTCAAGTCAAGCCTAGATGATATCCAAGCAACCAGTACTGGACAGTAGCCCGACAGCCTTCCCAACGGCCAGACCACAGCAGTCGCACCACTGATGCCGACCCTGAACCCCTGCGCCTTGACAGGCCAGTTGCGCTTGGACTTGGATGCAGGGCAAGCCCAGCCCATTTTCAATTAATCTCATCCCATTACTATGTAAATGGTTTTAAATTAACACGAGTGCTCTTTGCTTTTCCGTGACATTTAGATGATTTTTTTTCTTTTTTTCTTCTTTTTTTTCCCTGTCGTTTTCTCCTCGTTCGGCGTGGGCACTGTGGCGCGCCGCCGTTGACAGCCTGGTCTTACAATAGGTAAGCACCAGAGAAAAGAGGGCGGATGTTTTCGTCAAAGGCCGAGGTCTGGACCCCATCCAACAGCAAACAAAGAGAAGGATGCCATTGTCATTCCTTGTTCGTATTTCCCATTGATTTCTGAATGCAAACCTGTACCATTGTTCATGTCTGTTCTCGTCGACAAAAAAACAAAACAAAAAAACAAAGGTAGATGCCCCAACGCAGGCACATGGAGCGACCCTAGCCGGCCCTAAGCAGACCCCTGCAACATTTTGCGTCCCCTGTAAGCCCCCCAAGCCCCTATGGTCTCTGGTTGACCAAGTCAAAGCCCCCTCCAGGGCCCTCCTCCAGCGGTTCCAGCGTGCTGGTCCCGCTAAACCTGCGCCCGCAACCACCTATACGTACCAGTAAACCGCCTAAACAACCAACCCTCGGCCTGTTCAGAGCCCACTCACACCACACCTCAAAACTTTGAATCCACGATTGCCGGCCCCTCGCACCCCCCTCCTCCGCCCCATCTAAGCCCATCACTAGTCTGCTTCTGCTAGTCTGCTTCTGCTAGTCTGCTTGTCTGTTAGCTTGAGGCCTTGTCGTCCGCCTCAATTGTTACGCGTTGTCAGTTTGTTGCTCGCCCGTTCGCTCTTGTTCCTTGTCAGCCAACCCGTTGCCCGCTGCATTCCCCATTGTCCTGAGCGCGCCTCACCGAATCTTATTTACACCCTGCAGCCTCCATTCGTTGCCCTCTTTTTCTGCTCTGCCATCTTTCTTACTCTTGTTGTCTGCTCTCAAGTCGCCTACACCAACCCGCTCGTCCACCCGTCAACATTCATCCTCCTCCTTGCATCCTCATCCTCCACGACGACGGGCTCGACAGCCTCGACAGCCTCACAGCCTCTCGCTACTTCCAACATCGCCTGTCCTTCCTTTTGCATCATCCTTCGCTCTCAGATGCTCTTGTTCGCTGCCTTTTCTCATATCCTGGTCGATTAATTAATTTTCCGCCGCTCGCTTGCATATCCACTCCAAATTGCGGCGTTGCTTTGCGTTGCCTTTGCCGTCATCGTCTCGCCCCTCGCCTACATTTGAGTCACTGTCTTAAACTTTGGCCCATCCCCCCTCGCCCTGAGACCCCGGGTCTTTGCTTACCTGTCCTGCCATGGTTGCAACGGTCAACACCCGAACCCGACCTGATTGTTGTTATTGCGGCACTGCCGGACTCCTCGTCACCCATTTCGCTCCTTTGCACCAACATTCAACTACACTGTAATCACCAAACTTCACATCCGCGATCAAACTTTCCAGCCATGCCTCCCGACGAGGCCGCCCCGGCCGCCGAAAGCCGCGGGCCTTCGCATTATCTATCTCTGAGGTCTCGTCGCTCTAACCGTCATCTGGGAGATGCTGGCAAGCAGCCGGCGCATCAAGACGAGCCTGCGCTGCCACCCGCACAACACCAGTTATTGCTGCCTCCTCAACAGACTCTTGCTCCCAAATCGTCCAAGCGAAGTCTTCGACACATTTTCAGCCGCTCTAAACTCAGCAAGGACAAGACAGAACCGTCGACAACTGCGCAGCCCCCGCCGCAGCCCGAACTACCTCGACCCAAGGCCATCACCTCAGACCATCGCAGCCCTTCCAACGTCCACATCCCTCTGCAGCCGGAGCCAACAGAGAGATTCTCCTCATCCGTCAAACGCGCTTCATCGCTCCCCAGATCCCGTTCGCTTCGCCGCCGAAGCCAGGCTCTGCCTCCGCCTATGCCCAGTCGCAAAAGCTCATTTCAGGACATGGCATCACACGAGTCGCTCGCTGCCTGGGAGATGCCCCAGTTGTTCAAGGCTTTCCCTCAGACTATCCGCCAGGCGACTCTTCCTGCTGTAACCATGTCTACGGAAATGGTACTGCGACTGCACGAGAAGAGCATCTCCGCAGCTGCCGCCACCGAGCAGCTGTCCTTGGAAGAGGGCCACCCTGGGGACAAGTCCAAGAAGAAGCACGGCAAGAATCCTTCCCTGTCTAATCTGCAGTGGACGACCAAGATCTACCTACTTACTACTTCGGGACACTTGCTGCAGTATGCTGGCACCGGCAACTATGACCGTTTTCCAGAAAAAGTCCTCAAGCTGAGCCACACTTCGGCTGCCTTCGTCACAGACTCTATTCCTGGAAAACACTGGGTACTCCAGGTATCTTCTACTACGGAACCAGACGCTGCCATCTTGGCAAACGAGTCAAAGTCGATCCTCTCAAAGCTGTCCATGTTGGCCAGCGAGAAGCGCGAAACTGCCAACATTTTGATGGTCTTTGATAGCCCCGACGATATGGATAGCTGGATGGCTACCCTTCGTGGTGAAATCGAGAAGCTTGGCGGCAAGCGCAAAATGTCTGAAACTGGCGTTCCTGAACGCCCCTCCATCCCCAGACACACAACGAGGACTATGGTGGTGCGAGACTCTGCTCGCTTCTCCTCTGTAAGCCCCAGCCGGAGCCGAGGGAGCTTCATTGATGGTGACAACACGCTTAAAGCGAGCGACTTCCATCATAGCAGAGAGCAGAGCTTGGATGACATTTCCACCACCAACAGCGTTGTTTCCCAAGACGGTAGACAACTCGAGAGCCTGCGGGACAGCAACGGAAACCGTCTTTCTTTTGCTTCCGCTGACAGGAGAACCGTCATCACCTCTGCAGCGTCCTCTCCCGAGCGGTCCCCCATTGCTGAAACCTTCCCTCGCAGCTCAACGGAAACCTGCGACTCTCAAGACTACACCCACAGGTCGAAACACGCTGATGCCAAACATCGCCCCGATGCCTCGGTCATCGCTAGTCGACGCTCTACGATGCAGGCTGCTGGTCTGTTCATTGACGTTACCTCTAGCAACCGCAACTCCCAACACGAGGAGGATCCGTTCGTCTTGAAGCCCAGTGATGCGCTCGAGTCGCCCTCTTCCGGCCCCATCACCCCCAACTTCAGCGTTCCGCAGTCGTCCAATAGACGATTCTCGCATGTTCGCGGCACCTCTTCCAGCTCTCAGTCTCCCACCTCGCCAAACACTTGCACATTCGCCTCGCGCCCTGTTCGGTCCAAGCCACCACCTGTGTTGCGATCGTCTCGGCCGCTTTCTATGGTTGTCGACCATCACTCACCGCGTACCGAAGTGCCTGCCCGGCCGCCTACTGCCGACGGCACCGGCCATCATCACCATGGCCTCTCTCCTGTCAAGGAGCAGGTCAAGGAGCAGCGCCCGCGCTACGCAAGGCGCCACAGTCCCCGCAGCTCTGCTGATGGTAAATCTGGCGTGGTGTCTCCACGTTCTAGCATGGCTGCTAGTGATGGCGTCACCTCACCAACGCCCAGTTATCGTACCAGCCCACGGCGCAGCAGACCTCCGGTTGCAGGCATGCGCAGAAACAGTCCTGATTACGAGATGCGCGCCATGCGCCTTTCGAAGCGCTTCTCCTCCATGCCCCATGAGATGGTCAACGCCCCCGTCTTTACCTGGACTGAGGACTCATCTCGCCGCCAGTCGATCTTGGGACCTGCCCGATCAGAGTCACCAGCGCCACAGAAGGACGGCAGACGTGTGAGCATGAACACTGGTTTCGCGCAGCTTGGTCACCGACGCCGCTCTTCATCAGACGAGAAGCAACCTGTCTCGATTCTGCCTCCCATGCCGCCTCCGCCATCTGGCCCGCTCCCGGCTCTGCCAGAGGTTGCGCCGACGAGCAAGGCCGAGAAGCAGCGAGCTCTTATGAACCGCCGCAGTATGCCGCAAATTATGCCCCCTCCGGTACCACCGCCTCTGCGAGAGCTACCCCCTCTTCCTCCCATTGCATCCTTGCGGGTGTAGTGTATACTACTAGACTTTGACCGTCACCGGATTCAAACCCTCTACGTTCCAAAAACATACTGTCTTATTACCATATCATTATTATTACATCAACACAAAGTGTCGTATACTGGTGCCGGCACTGGTATATTCGAAACCAGCTACATGACCAACTTGGCTGTTTCTTGACGCGCCCACGATCACTTATGAACTCACAAGCACATTTTCCTTACACGTCTTTGGCCTGGATTGGCACCAACCACATTCTCTTTTTTTTTTCTTTTTTTTCTTTTGACAATTTAATGATGCCCTATCATTGTGATAGTGGAATGACATATCATGAGCCTGTTGTACTATTTTTTGTTATCTTTTGGATATCACTTGATGATTTTGGAAAGCAGCGCGTCGAGCGCCATGCGGTACGAGGGGAGGAGGGGATGGATGGCAGTGGATGATACAATAGTTTAAGAATATATTTCTGGACGTCTTTTCCGACCATTTGTTCGACTGCATGTGCCGTTGTCAGTTGTAGTATGCGTGAGCAGGTGCTACGGAGCAGCTAATTGGACATGAGCCGACGAGGTACGGATACACCGCCGATGGGCATATAAAGTATCGCGACGTGCTTACCAAGTCGTTTCTGGCCTTGCAGATTTCCATGCTGCAGAGGTTGCAGTAGGATTCAGCACCTGCCACGAACGGGCAAGGGCCTGCTGCACTGGGTTGGATCCCTCTCCGGAGTTAACGGCTTCCAAGCTTGCCAGAGGCTAGCATGTTGGCATCTGAACTGTCAACTGTAGAGGCTCTTCTGACGTTGTATCATGTTTTAAAAGACAGGAAATTATCTCTATTTATTTACCTTTTGGCGTACCGTGTCTCAAATCTTGGCGCAGCTGTCAAAATTTTCTCCGATGATGCGGCACTGATGGAGGTTTGCAGATGATTGGAATGCTGGCCCGTCATCCTGTCCTTCAGCCCCAACCCGCTCTCCACCGCCTTGGCTTCTAGGGGGGGGGGGAATCGGCCCACGACACGCGACACTGTTGGCAACAAGACGACGACTTTTTTTTAAGCATGATTTTGTATATTCGTCTTTTCCAAGAAATACATCTTTGGACATGGAAATCTGCCGGGAACTAATCCCTCCCGTGGACAAGTTGCCGCCGCCGCCACTCCCCGTAGCTCTCGACGCTAACAACTGTCGGCTTACAGCGACTTGCCTGATTCGGAGTCGGCGGCGCACACCAAATCTACGGCGCAGAGCAAGCCACCACCGCGGCCAGCTCGATTGGTAGCGATCTGTACCAATTAGGTAGGTATCTTTTGTGGTGGGAAAATACGCGTTCCTTGGGCTCAGCGTTGCATCGAGGAATGATGAATTAGAGGAACTTATGTCGCAGTGAATGGGACAAATGCAACGGTAGATGCGCATCGTGCCTGACCCTTTCCCCCGCTTTGTCTTGTTTTCCCTCTATACTGTTGTGATCACTTTACCTCTCTTCCGACCTCTTTTTTTTTTTTTTTTTTTTTGCTTCTCTCTTTCACCTGTATTTTGAGATATTCAAGTCATGCATCATCTCTTGCACAGCTTGCTCGAGGCCAAAGTCATGTCGCTGTCCAAAACTCTCGCCGTCGCCTTTGCGACCACGGCCATCGCGGCGGACATGGTGTGCCCCGGCCCGGCGCCCAACTCGCACCCCCAGGCTGCCCACGGCATCCGGTGGAAGGTCCTCACGAACCAGATCAGCCAGCCGAGGCAGCTGGTGCAGGACTCGCTGGGCAACATTCTCATGGCGGAGGGCAAGGGTCTGCGACGCATCGAGTTTGACGACGCAGAGGGCATGGATCTCTGCGTCAAGAACAGTACACAGTTTGTAGTCGATGAGACGGTACGCATCTCCTTTGCTTAACCGAGTATCGCATGAATGTCTCGAACATACACCACACACACATACATACACAGGCTGTGAAAGAATACGGCACTGACTAGAATAGCTAAACCACGGCATCGCTCTTTCTGCCGACGGCAAGACGCTCTTCGCCTCGTCGTCCACCGACGTCTGGGCCTACACCTACGATGCCGCCACTGGCGTCGCCGGTCCTCCGCGCAACGTCATCACGCACATGAACCAGGACGGCCACGTCACGCGCACGCTGTACATTCCGTCCGAGAACCCAGATCTGCTGCTCGTCACGCGCGGCTCCAACGACAACGTCGACGCCGGCACGGCGGACATCAAGTCTGGCCGCAGCCAGCTGCGCGTCTTCAAGGTCGACGAGCTCGTCCGCGCCGACAAGCCCGTCGAGTACACGGACGGCGACGTCATGGGCTGGGGCATGCGCAACAGCGTGGGCATGGGACAAGACCCGACAACGGGTAACGTTGTAAGTGACTGGTTTGATAGGCACCCCTTTGAGATGTAAATGCTGACGAGAGAGGGCGAAGTGGTCCGTGGATAACTCGCTGGATGATATGAAGCGCTTTGGTGACGACATTCACAACAGCAATCCCGGCGAGGAGATGAACTTTCACGGACGTCCGAACGACACGGCGGGCTACCACTACGGCCGCAACTTTGGCTACCCGGGCTGCCTGTCCATGTTTGACACGACCAACATTAAAGATTACGCCAACGGCACCCGTGCGCCAGTCATTGGCGCGCAGTTCATGGGCGACCACCTGCCTCAGTATACCGATCTTTGGTGTCGACGACATGCCACGCCGCCGCGCCTCACGTTTGGCTCGCACCTGGCGCCGCTGGATATTAAGTTCCTGCACGATGGAAGCGCAGCTCTCATTGCCTTTCACGGAAGCTGGTCAGTTGCACCTTTGTTGAAGCCATAAATTGTACACGGCGAATGTCATATTGACGTTGATAGGAACCGCCAACCACCCAACGGCTACCGGCTGAGCCGCATTTCTTTTGCGAACGGCAACCCTATCAAGCGCTCGCATGAAGGTGACGCCGAAGAAATGCTACTGTGGAACTCGGACAATTCGGACTGCGAAAACCACTGCTTCCGTCCGGCGGGCCTGTTTCTTGACAAGAAGAATCGACTGTTTATGACGAGTGATGCCACGGGCGAGCTATTTTTGGTGACGGGCATGCAGAATAAGGGAGTCGAGTCGAATCCATGAACGGGACCAAGTCGATTTTGGAACACAAATTACGTTTATAGCTCATGAATGATGAAGTATTCATCTACACGGGTTCTGTAGCTGCCAGTGTATATTTGACGGTCATGGTAATGGAAATATCCGATACACACTGGTTGATATAGACTGGTTAGAGGGAAAGAGACAAATTGGCGGAACAGTAGCTTGTCTTGCAAGTATCGAGACTATTAGTATTGGTATCACCCACGGTGACGCTGTGCAAGGGTCTCATGCAAGGCGAGCCACCAGCTTCCGCTAGCGGAAATAGTAGCTGCATGCACCAATGTACGAATGAATGTAAGACAAGCAGGGCGACCTGCGCCATCTCGGTGCAAACCCACAATAACAACCGTTGTGCCTTGCATTACGCTTTCTTTTTATTTCTTTCTCAAATGCATGATGCCTGCTATTCTAACTATTGGTGCATTTCAGGCGAATGATTGAAGGAAAAAAAACGCACGTGGTGGCTGGGGAGGTTTGCGAACCAACGACGCCGAGAAGAAGAAAATGAGGGTGGCTGGGGCGGCGCTGCGGCGAACTACGAGTTTGGTCGACGACGCCCATTTGCCGAGCCGCAAGGGAGAGGGGCAGCTGGGCGGCGCCTGGTTGTTTGTGGTGGAGGGGCAAGACGGACGGACAGACACACTCATGCAGGCTGGTTAATTATGCGCAGCCTTTTTTATTTTATTTTTTATTTTTTACTCTTTACATTGCAAATTGATCAAACAGCTCAAGAGGACATTTCACTCATCTTCTATCGCCCTTTTTCATTACTTTCCCCCGCCATTGAATGCCTACCCGCTAAGCCTGTTGTCGCATTGCACGCACAACCCCACCACCGATCGCGACATGACGACTTGATGCACCTTTGCGCCAGCCACGGTTTCTCCTCTCGCCAGTCTCTCTAAACTGCGCAAGGTAAAGCATTTTTCTCACTTACTGCTCTTTGGCGCTCGATAGCGGACGCATCACTTGTTCGCTGCTGCGCGCATTGGCGAGCACCCACCTTGCAGCCAGCTATCCAATACGAGCTGGGCCTTGGCCAATTACATCACTATTCGGATTCCCATCCGAGCGCAAACCGCTGCAGAGGGACTAGTAACATCAATCCTTGACGTCGCAAACAGCCATACTATACGCAATTCAATACTATTCTCCAAAGTTCTCGCTCTCGTTCAGGAGAGCGGCGCAAAAACTTGTCGCAGCGATGCCTGCGATACCTACGCCGCAGCTCGCTGCCGTCGCCGCATTTACACAGCCTGCATCACCACCACCCCTCGACACAACCACCACCACCGCCGCCCTCACACATTCCGACGCCGTCGCCCCGCGCGCGCCGCAAAACACGCCCGGCTTCGAAGCCATCCCCACCACCTACAGCGGGCAGCACTCCTCCCCGCCCCCCGGCGCTGTCGCCGGCATCGTCCTCGGCTCCGTCGGCGTCTTTCTGCTGCTCCTCGCGCTCCTCTACTCGTGCACCGGCTACGCGCCCGTCTTTCTGCCGTGGTCCTCCTCCTCCCGGGAACCGCGCACCGTCGTCGTAGAAGACGACAACGTCCACCACCGCCACCGACACCACAAGCGACGACACTCGCACCGGCAGCAGCGTTCGCGGCGCCATAGCAGCAGCCGCACCGAGACGGAAATGTTCGAGGTCCGCGGCGCGCAGCGCGTAAGACCAGTGAGCAGTAGTGGTGGGCGTCCGATTCATGTACCCGTGGTGCCGACCATGATGCCGGGCGTGAGGGTCACGCAGACGGCGACGAGGCACGCGCCGAGAGTGCCGCGGGACGACGCGACCACGACCACGACCATGACGGACGAGACCGAGACCGAGGACGAAGTGGTGGTGATTGAGGAGCACTCGCCGCCGAGGCACAAGTCGTCGAGGAGGAGCGAGGGGCTCAGGAGTCATGATTCGCGGCGCGATAGCGGACGGTATCGCCGCGGTTAGCGAGGTTCATGATGCTGTTGAGCGAGGTCTGTAATGCTCTCTTGTTCTTGATTTTTTTTTGTTCAAGCTCCTTTTCTTTTCTTTTTTTGGAATAAAGCCTTGATTTTTGTTTGTTTGCCTTTTTTTTATAGAGATTTATAGTACAATTTCACGATTGGTATGACGATACGTGTAATAAAGCCAAGCGCCAAGGTCAGCTTCGCTGTTGGCACTTGTACTGCGAATTTTGTTGAAGGAGGATATTTAGCTTGAACGCAATGATGCTGTTGCGTTATATTCAGCGTTTCTATATACGAAATACAATATATGCCTTTGCGTGTTTTCGATGAGCTCTGGCATCAATCAGCTCAACTTTTGTATTGGCGTGCTAGAAAGGCGGCAACAAGGCCCTCGGCGGCAGCGATAGCGACGAGAATACCGAGAAAATACATGGCTGTGAATGAATTGGCAAACTGTAGAGTGAATATGAGGGGGGGGCAGAATGAAATGAGGGTAAACAAAGAATCGATAGAGTTGAAGCAACGGGCAACAATCGCCCTTTACTGCGAGAACCAAGGTCCACTGAACCATTGACATGAACCGGATTTTTCATTTATTTTCTGCGTTATTTACATGGACATACCGCCTCCGGACCCATTTCCGCTGTTGCCGTTATTATTGCTTCCCGAATTCGGTTGTCCGCCAAAGAAAAACGTGTCAAAGGGATTAATGTGCCCGCCTTCGCTAAAGTCATTATGCATGCCCTCCCAGTTCATGCCGAATCCAAGATCGAGCTGCGCCTGATCGACGGCTGAAAAGTCGCCATTCGGCGTGGCCCCCAGCGTCTGCAAAAACTCCATCGTTTGGCTGTCTGGGTAGTCCATGGACCCTTGTAACCCAAACTGCTGGCCCATGAACGTGTTGCCCCCTTGCGACGTAAGGCGGCGTGGGACAGACGGTGAGTGAGCGAGAGGCGGGTCAATGGAACTGCCGTCCTGGCTGATGGAGCCGTCCGCAGGGCTCGGTCCGCTGTGTCTGCGCGCTTCCGACATGAGTGTATCGCTGTCAAAGGTGCTCGATTTGCCAAGCGGTGGTGTGTTTTGCGCCGACGTGTCGCCACCTGCTGACAACCCTGGCGAGGAGAGATTGTCTCCCATTCCCAGTTCAAACTGATAGCCCTGGCCTTCCGAGCCTTGAGGCCGGTGACGCGAGGCTGGCTTTAGCGATGAAACATCGGGTATGGGGGCAGTGACCCAAGTCGTCGTTTCCCGGCGCTGTCGGCGAGGTCGAGGGTTGGTGGTGCCAAACCCACCGTTGGTGCTTGCCATCTTAATCGTCGCCTTTGCCGTTCGATCGAATGCGTCTCTGCATGTCTCGGCCGGTGGACATTTATCAATCATATCCGTAAACACAGACTTAGCCGCAAGAACAGTAAAGTCAACTTCATCCATCGACAGCCGGCTTCGTACCAATGGCGAATGCCAGATTGCGTACAGATATGAGATTCCGGCCATGAACAGATGGTGGGTCGACAGATACGTGTAGCTAACAAGTCCACTGAGGTGCAGTTGTCTGTATATGCGCAGAATCTTTTGGCCCGCTTCTGCGACCTTGAGGTAGATGCGATCCTCATCTTCTCGTAGCTCGGCTGTAAATGCTGTAGGGCTGTTGACTTCGTTCGAGGTATTGTATTCGCCCTCAAACATGGCGGGAACGCTCAAGCTCTGTCTGTATAGCATAATAATGGCTTGCCAGTAGTTGAGCTCCAAGAATTCCGTGGAGAATGCAACGCCAGTTTCTTGTCTTGTTGGCGCCGAAGACTTCCAGTGGTATAGACGTTTGTCAATATCGCTTCTCCAGGATCGGAATGAGTCAAATTTGACGAGGAAAGGTGAAGGAATATGATTTCGCATCTCTGGATAACAAGGAACTTGGTTTCCTTGACGTGCAAGCTGAGCCTGGTTGTATTGGAGAACTTGCAAAATCTCAGATTGTAGCATTCGTAGGCGGAAGTAATGATGCGCGACATGCTTGTAGCTCGGTCGTTCGTCGTCTACAGGAGGGTCGATGAAACCTGTAGATGTTACATAGTCGTCGTCCAATACAGAGGGAAGCTCGGTAGTGATGACTTGATCACTAACGCCAAACGGTCTGCCGACACACGTGCTTACAAGTCGGTCAAACGAGTAAGTGCACCACCAGAGACGACGTCTCATGTCGCGTACGTATTGTCGGCGTCCGCGTTCCTTGGCGGTTGAATCCTGTTCGCTGCTCGGGTCTTCAGGTCCCGTATTTTCTGCTTCTCCACCCTCTTCGTAATGCAAGCCAAGATCAACAGCAAGTCGAACAGCCACGCCGGTGATGTACCTACGATTGTTAGCAACAGCGTAAAACAGGAGCAAAAAATGCTTACCATAGGCCAGGAGGAACAGGTCTGAGAAGCGCAAAGTTAGCCAGCAGTAGTACCGCTTGCAAAACTTCTAATCCACCACCACTAAAGCTCAAGCAGGATTCCAGGTGAACAATAGCACTTGCATGGTACTCCTCAGGCTCGCATTGCCCCTTTGTTTGCTGTGTGCTCAGTTTTGTAGTGCCAGATGCTTCTGTCTTGACGGGCTCGCCAACAATAACACCGCAACCAATGGCAAACACCATATTTAGCATGTAAAGCTCCCTAGACGCGAGAGATTCGGGCGAGTTCGCGTAGGCTTGCTCAAACATTTGCATGAATTCGCCGCGATGCAGAATTGGGATTTGTGGGTTTGCGTGCTCAAAGTAGAGGGTAACAAGTCTCATTCCAACCTCACGATCCGGAAAGGGGGCTGGTTGAATGGTTGGCTTTGTGTGAAGGCCAAAGAAGGAATCGCGCATGGAGGTTGCAGCGCCACCTGGTGCTCGCTCGGCTGGGCCGTGCTGATCCGATACGGAATACTGGACAGCGGCGAAGACGACTCTGGCGAATGAGACACCAGATGCTGAGGCAAGAGACTTGGGCTTTGCGTTGCCGACTAAATTCATCATAGCAGGGCTTTGTCCTTCCTTTTTCGACGCCAAAGATTCGTTTCGCGCACTGGTTAGAGCCTGCTCTGGAGGAGCGCCGTTGGCAGAGGCTGAATCTCGGGCGGCTGCGTCGGCGCTTGGACGAGAGCATAGCTCCAAGTTCTCGGCAGGCGGATATGGAATATTATTGGCAGAGAGTAGTTTCTCAAGCTGTTCCACGCGGGTTTCGAGATAAAAGACATAACTGACAGAGAATTAGCAGCTGGCGACGACGTCAGACGAAGCCTACTTACCTGCGCGGGATCTCTTTTTTAGTAATAGGGTCGTAGCCAACGCAGGCGACACCAGCTTTGGCGCAACTCGCGCAGCTGGGCAGTTTTTGATCGCAGCGATTTTTGCGCAGACGGCATCTGTTGCACGCGCTCACATTGCGAAAATTACTGCTCTGGGAAGGCTTGCCACCGGTGAGCGGTCCACTGGCCACAGCTTCGGGGATTGCCTCGGGGCTGGTTCTATTTCGCGGCGATCCACCTTCCGACGATATCTTCCGTTGGCGTTTGGTGCTGGGCTGTGAAGTTGGAGAGGGCGCCACATGCGCGGGCATCTTGGCGGCGCGATAGTCACTTATCGCGAGGGACTAGTCGATTGGTCGACGGAGGGGCGAGATTGAAGCTGAAACAGAGTCAGCACCTTTGAATTCAGTGACAGATCTCTCCGCAAGAGGAGGTGACAATGTGCTGCGCGCGCGGCGTTGAGATGCGTACTTGGTCGTGAAACGGCGATGTCTGGCGGACAGAGCCACAGCCCATTCTCCAGAGGCCAAGTGGTGGCCGTCGGTCGAAGATTCCAGTTCTAGCAGTCGAGCTTCAGGCGGAGAATACCATACGACCAACAAAAAACTTGCGTAAATGCTGTGGGCGCTCCGGAGGGCGCAACGACACCACGGCGCGACGACGCTAGACGGTGAAGAAAACTGTACTAGGGGCCAGCGTTGTATAGCCGCTGCTGTCTCGCCTTTGTTTGGGGACCACCGGAGGGGTATACGTGAGAATCCGGTGGTGTTACGGTGAGCGGGTTGCGTGCAGTCGTAGCAGCAGTTGTTGAGCGAGGAGATGCGAAAAAAAGAAGAGCAGTTCAGTGACGGATGAAAAGTGTGGGAAAGAAACGGGCTGACGGGCGGTTTTGGCAGAAAGTCGGCAGCCGTGCGGTGCTCTGGCTAGGCGTCCTGGGCAAGGGTAGTGGAGATAATGGGAGGCATGGATCGGGGCATAACGCTGATAGAAGGAGCGGAGCCGGACGGAGCGCCGTGTAGTCCCCGCATCCAGACCACGCAGCAGCGGTCCAGCGGTGGTGGGGGATGGAGTCTGAGTTGTCTGTAGTGCCGTGGTAGTGCGTTGTAATAGCGTGGACTCGTTCATGGCTTGTGGTTGTCTGTTGCCAGCCTGGTCAGTCGTTGTCAACAAGTGGGCGATGGACCTTTTCGCTCAACCTCCAACAAGGCACAAACCGCTGATTTGCGAGTCGTCCAGCAGAAGCCCACTGAAGCTGAGGCCAGGATTGCCCCAAATTTGCCCCAAAGTGCTCCAAGTGCCCCCCAGAATGCCCCAAATTGCCCCCAGCCCGCAGCAAGCCATGCAGCAGACTAGCGCTCTCAGCCCACCAATGCCTAGCGCCGCAATTGAGCTATTACTGGTCTTCTCCAGAATGTTTCGTCGCCTAGCGCAGCCACGTCCCTGTCACCGAGGAAGGGTCCGCGGCACCCGGCTTTTAAGGAAGGTTGTCGTGAGGAGAGATGGAGGGCCATGATGGTGGCGAGAAATTGATGAAGATGTTGATGGGGGATTCTGCTTCAGCAAACGGACTGTTCATGATGTGCTTACACAAGCAGATTACATATGCATGTACCTCGCGGGCCGCCAGGCGTTTGCAAACTGCCAGCTGGCAACCGTCGAGACCACAGGTCGCGGCCAGCAACCAGCGAGTCAGTCTGGCATCCAGCCAAGTGCAGCTCCATTCTCCAACAGCTCTGCATGGCCCCGGTAGCGACAGCGAATTCACGATGCGACTGACCCCAAGTCCCTCTTGTTTCTTTTTTTTTTCGGTCAAACCAATCATCTATTCCATGCTGTCATAATCGGCGCGACAATCCTCGAACGCTTCCGACATTATCCGTTGTGATAGCTTGCCGTCGTCTGAATCGCTGAGCGTAAACAAAGTTGACTCGATCAGAATACGTAACGAATGTCTTGACAGCAACCACCGCAGCGCAGCTGACTTCCTTTTTGCCACGCGATAAATCGACAATCCCCAGGGGCTTGCTTGGCATCTAGCCTCGCCGCGGAACAGCCTCCTCAAAATTCCGAAGTACTGCCAGCCCAAGGGGTCCAACTTGCAATGACAATCCCCAGCCACAAGCTACCCAAAAACGCATGTATTCTGCGCCGATGCCTTGCCAGTCGTATTCGATTGGTCTTTGTCGCCGCCTTCGTATGGCTGTGCACTACTTGGTTTTAACACGCCCAAAAAAAGTTCCCTCGTGGCGTTCTCCGCACTTTCAGGCTTCCCCCCCCTGCAACTTGACTGCAGCCACATTGTGCTCTCTGTGTGGGTTCGCTCTGGTAAGGATCAGCAGGCGCAGGCGTTCGAGAAGTCGACTTGCATGTCACTGTCACTGCGCGAGATGGACTCACCCGGTGGGTTGCCCGTTCAGCTAGTGAGCCCCACGACAAGGGGGATAGTTATTGTTGCAAGTGGGACGGTACGGAGCAAATCAACCTGCATTGCATTGCTTTTCGTCGAGCAGTGCGCCTATTTCGGATCAATTGTGAAAGCTCCTCCCCCGCAATCGATCTTGTTCATGCTACTGAGCCTACAGCAGTGGCTGGCTGAATTGCTTTAGGGCTACCGTGCATGCTGCAGCTTACCAAACAATCCGGACGAGTGTTGTTCGAAGCGGGTTCAAGCTGCAAGTAATCTTGTTTTTGAGGTGCCGGGTCATAAAATCTCAAACTTGTCGTGGCGCCGCCACTTCAGGCATCAACTCATGTCAAAAGATATTATCGTTTATGAGGCTGGCTGCGCAGGGGTCCATTTGCTGTACTAGACTATACTCTCATTTTGCAGCCTTGGTTGTTGCTAGCTAAAAAAAAATTGGATGGAGTTTATGTATTACCCCTGCATTGTCGAATTGATGCTCGGAATCTCCATATAGTATTGTTGATCGGCCTTCGTCACAATAACGCATGTCGCGTCCTTCGCATTTGCTAGCTCCCGAAACAATTGCCTTGAGACTTCCAGCAATTTATCACACAGCGCTACACAGAGTTTTAACTACTGACAATCGCGGTTTGTGGTTTCTGGGCGGCGATGTAGCATTTGTGGCTGTCGAGGTTTTCGCACGATCACACGAGTTGAGTACTGTCTACATATTACCCTGGTGGCGACGCCATGAAGAAGTTAAATCATGACCACGAAAATTCTGCGAATTCCTTCCCTCAGAATTTACTATAAAGCAGGCCCTCCCCCCCAGGCTTTTTGGAAACCTTGCCCTCCCAGTTTGTAACAGTCTTCGACCAGCCATCTGAGCACCCAACAAACAAAAAGTCTCTACCTCCCAAGGCAGACATAAAAGCTAATCCACCCTTCAATCATATTTTACCAACACTGGTACACAGAGCATCAATACATACAAAACAAGATAAACATCAAACATTTGCTCGGCCAACTAAGTCGTAGACTGCTTCCACATACAGACAAATACATACAAACCACACCCACCACATACAAACCAACACACAAGCCAACTACAGCTCTTCACACTGTATAATAAAAAAGCAACACAAGGCCCAAACATAGAAACCACAGAGAAGCCACAGTCACTCACACTCCTGTAAAAATGGGCTGCTGTCTTTCCAAGAGCAAATCCTCCAAGAGCAATGCCTCCAAGGAGCCTGCTCTCAACGCTCGCCCCGTCCAGGCCGCCGAGGTTCGCCGCCGCGGCCGCCAGAGCTACGCATCTTCCTCCGTCGCCTCCTGGGACACGGCCTACCTGCCGTCCAAGGGCCTCACGCCCAGCCGCGACAGCTCGGCCGACGGGACCATCTGCTTCAACGGTGCTGGGGACGCCATTGACTCAAAAGGTCGCATGGTGGGCCGGTCCACGCTGCCCTCTGCGCCCTGCATGTGGGCGTGCTGAGCGCTCGCTTCTGGTTGCAAATACAAGGGCTGCATTAGAATCAAATTATTTTCTTTGTTTTGCCCTAGAGTTTCAAGAATACTTTTTTGTTCTTTCCCCTGGATTCACAAACTTTGTCGTCGTTTGCGGGCGATTGGCACTGCTACACATACACAAATGATACCCGGCTACTGTCCCGCAACAAAACAAAACAAAAACAGCATATTTTACTTTGCATGGACTATGAATTCGTTGGTCTTTTACATTTTCGGAACATGCGAATAGCTTTGACCGAGAATGGACGAGTCTGGCCTTGTCAGCAGGCGTTCGAGTGTGACTGATATGAGTTTCAACTTTCTGCTGTTGACCAATATTGGAGTATTTCTGGAGTTTTTCAGAGAAGCGATAGCTTTCAAACAAGTTTAACACCAGGTTTTTTTCCCACCCTGCAATGTCCACCATGCCTTTAGAAAGTCTGTCTGTGTCATGTATGTCGACAAAAATTCAGCTGTTTGGTAGTATTACCACTATACCCTGCACTTTGGATCTCGTGTAAACCGCTACCGCACCACGCAGAGCACAATTTCCCCTCACTGTCACACCGTTGCACAAAATTACCCCAAATTCTTTGATGAACAAGACGAAAAAAATTCTTCGGGTTTATTCATGCACCGATCCGACATCGGGTCAGCCCACTCCCCCGTGTATCGGCGTACTTTCTGGGTGGGCCACACACACAAGCCTGCTTTTTGCACCGTACAACCCACCTATTCGTACGCCTTGCCGTCGCCGAGCACGAAACTTGACCATGTGGTGGATTAACAAGGGAGGAGGAGAGTGGATTTTGGGGCCGGTGCGTGTTTATTGAATATTCACCGCAGGAGGGCGCTCCCGAGCCTTACTGCACACCGCGGCCCAGAGAGGAGAGCCTTTCCGGGCCCGAAAACTTTGCCTTGAGTACCGTGTTCACGAACCAGAGTAGGCGGGGATTTTTATGATAAGAAATAAAGAAATAAATTCGTCTCGTTGTGGATAATCATTCTAGGCTTGGGCCCGCGATTGTATCCTTCTCATGCTATATATCCTGTAAACTTGCTCTTAACCAAAACGAAAAAAATGCATATGCCCTCTGGGGAGTCCAAGTCCCCCGGGCCACAAAAAAAGTCTATCAGATTTTGCATCCATGTCCATCTTTGCCGTGTTTTCCATGCTTAACCAAAATTCGTAAAAACATGAGGGGGTAGAATAAGTTATATAACGCCATATCCATCTTAATAGGGGTATTGTAAATACAAAAGTGCAGCGGCAAAATCCCAAGCAAAACACCATGCATGATGTAGTATAAAAAAAGTCGTAGAAGTAAAATTTCGGGGGTTGATGGTCTGTCGAAGAACCAGAGAATTGAAGTTGTGAAAGTGTCGTTCGATCATGGTGGCTTTTTATACGCTTTCTTCCTCGTCGTATTCATCCACCATGGAGTCGAGGAGCGACTCCTCCTCCTCGTCGGAAGCGGCAGACTTGTAACCGCCTTCAGTGATTTGCGAGCTGAGGTAGGCGCCGACGAGGGTGGTGGCACCGCTGAACCACCACGCAAGACCAGAGTATCCGGTCTGGAGGCCGAGGGCATAGAGGAATCCAGAGACTGTGGGACCGAGGGCGCGGCAGAGACTGGCAGTCGAGGCGGCGATGCCGTTGATCGTGCCGAGGACCTCCTTGGAGGGGGCCGAGTTGGCGAGGAGGATCGCGTTGCTGGGGTACGCCATGGTCGCAAAGGTGCACTTCCAAATCACGAGCAGGTAGATGGCCGGCATTCTCATGCTCTCAGGCAGCAGCACCAGGTAGGGAGTAACCAGATACAGCGAAAAATAGGAAAATGCAATCAGTCGGAAGAGGCGGAGAGATCCCAGGCGGCGAGTGACGGGGGCGACAACCAGGTAGTTGGAGAAGAGCGAGTAGAGGCCTTGAGCGGACATGATGACACCAATCGTTTTCGTGTCGAGACCGAATCCATCGACGAATTTGAACGGAAGCTGCTGAACGGGGTGATCAGGCGGCGAAGTACTGAGGAATACCGGGAAGAGCTGGTCAAAGGTCATGGTGTGGCTGTCGTTGTTAGCGGCGCACTCATAAAAAGCAGCTGATGTACTCACAATGCGAGAATGCCGTAGGACATGATGTTCATGATGACGGGGCGAGTGAAAATCCTCATCTTCGGCTGCCGCTCAGACTGCACCCTGGTAATAGCGGACGCGGCAGAAACCTTGCTGGGGCCGAGCTTTGGCGAGCTCTCCTGGCTCTTGTAGCTGGGGAGCGGCTCATCGTCCTCGCTGAGGAGTGAGGGCGTGCGGGAGGAGATGGAGCTGTATCCAGAAGGGCTGGAATCGTGGAGGAGGCTCTGCTTCTCGGGGGCGCGGCCCTTGCAGCTTCCGGCGCGGCTGAAGAATGCAGCAATGCGATCTCCGACCTCGCGGCAGCGGTCGCGCTGGAGCTTCTTCTTGGCGTGCGTCTCATCAAGGAAGAGGAGTCCAACAATAACACCAAATGCAACAGTGCACGCGCTGAAGAGATTAGGCAGCAGGTAAGGGTAGCGGTCCCAAATTGTGCCCTTGGCGAAGAGTTCGGGATAGCTGATGCAAGGTCGAGCAAGTGCGCCACCAATCATAGGACCAACGATTGAGCTACTACTGTTAGTTTACCTTCACTGTCGCACGATTAGAGAGAGCTAACGTACCCAATGCACCACACCATGGGCATAATTGTATAAGCACGAGCTGAAGTATCTGTTAGAACATTGTGTCCCTGGAATGTGCAATATCTGAACTTACGTTGTTGTTCTTTGACTGTGACGAGCTCAGCCACGGTGGTCTGAAGTACACCGATATTGCTACATCAACATGTCAGTTATTGACGGACAGCTCAATTGCAGCTCTGGATGCTTACCCATTGAGAAGACCACCAAGAGCTCGAGCAAAAAGCGCAACCGGCAGGCTGGGGGCGAAACCAAAGATAAGAACACTGAGAGCAGTACCGGCAAGGCCACTAAGAAGAACAGGCTTGCGACCGATTCTATCACTCAGGCGGCCCCAGAGGACGCCAGTCGCAAACTCGGCCAGCGTAAAGGCAGAGGTGACCATGCCGGCGTAGACGGAAATTTTGCTGGGATCATCGGTAATGTTGAAATCTTGAATCATGTAATAAATATATGGAAAAATCGACATGAAGGCGATTGGTTCGCATATTCTGCAGCAGGCTGCGTGGTAGGATACTGAGTCAGCACTGAACAAGTACCGGGCTGACGGGACCAGGACCGACAGGGGGGAAAGAGGGCCACATGACGACTCTGGTCACCGCGAGGTGAGAGGCTCGAGCATACCTAAAACAAACATCTGCTGGGCTGGAAAGGGCGGAGGCTCTCTGCGCTTTCTGTCTGAGCGACGCAGACGGCCAGGAGCGGCCTCGGGCGAAGAAGAACGCATCGTGGCGGTTTGAGCGGGCTGTCAGGCGCCGTTGGTTTTCTTGTGTAAGCTGGAGAGTTGCCGATGGGGACGCGAGTCGCAGAGGTGTGTCGCGGACGCGCAAAGTTGGTAGCCAAGGACGACAGCCGGGTAAAAAGATGGAGAGAAGAGAGAAATCTCTGAGCTCAGAAACGCATGAGAAAGAGAGACTTTTTATGTGCTGTACGGCCACGGCGATGGAATAGTTGTGCGACGTGGGGGTTTCCTTGGAGGGGTGTAAGACGACGGGTGGTGGTGCAGCGGCAAGAGTGAGGCGGAGGGTCCGGACAGGCAGTTGGAAGAGCTGTTGAGAGAGGATATCGAGCAAGGCGTGTCCTGGAAAGCAGAGTTTCTAATCAAAGAGAAAGGCGACGAGGTGTATATGCGCAAGAATGCTGACAAGGTGAAAACAGACAAGCAGAAAAGCAAGTGGCAAGTTGAAGGATAATGTAGTGCTGAATCGCCAGACCTGACCAGAGGGGGAGTGGATGCGGCAAGATATAAGAATGAACAGGGCTGGCCCAAGTCTCTGGGTTCTCCTCTCCAGAGAGAAAGGAAAC
>JARDXD010000222.1:0-38926 GCA_029218145.1 Aphanocladium album
GTTTAGGTACTATTTTACTTAGTTATAAGTAGGGGGGATATCTTAATAATTAGGGATTTATAGGTAATAAAGCGCTAGTTATGGTATAAGCCTATAAAAAAACTAGGAAAGAATCTAATTAGGTAGTTTTGATCAAAATGTTGACTTTGTCGCCCGTAATAACTAAACCGGCGACCCACTAGTTATTAGTATGATGGGGCGACTGGTCACCCTAGTCGCGGCCGCCTACAGGCTCACACTCCTTACTATCTTCGCTGTCTCAATCGCGAATAACAAATTAGGCAGGCTTGCTGTGCTATTACTCGGCACCTATCTAAAAGAGTCATGTACAAGAAAATATGCGTGGCATCGCACAAGTCAAGAATTTAAGTTGACTACAAGTATCGCATACGCTAAAGTAGTGATATTGGTTCACGTATCGGCTGCAGAAGTTCATGCTTTTCAGTTATATCCCGGGCCGGGATCTGAGGGGTAGGCTTGGCTACTGCGTATGATACGTAAAACTAGCATTGATACCCCAAAATTGACATCAAAGTAACAACGAGCGCTTGAAGTGGTTGCTGATGTAACACAAGCTTCTTTTATTGGGTGTTGTACCAAGGGAATGTTGATTGAGCCAACCACAATGCGTGAGGCGGCAGGCAAGTTGATGCGCTTCAGTTTTACATGTCGATTCTCCGTGCTGATGCCCGTTTGCTCGTGTTCCCTTTTCACTGTTGTCTTCCGTTCCTCCAAGCTCCACCCCTTGATGATGGCCCATGGGTGGCCTTGCATGGGTGGCCTTGCGTGGGCCTTGCATGCACACAGCCGACTATACGAAATTGAGACTGTTTGAATGGATAAGTGTATTCCTTTTCATTCGTCCACCTCATTACCTCCAGTGGAGAACCAACAATGTCAGTTAATGGCCCCAATGCTGACCGTGGCGGCTGTTCAACATATTCCGGCTCAACACTGACGCGACGAGGAATTATTTGTGGTCAACTGATACTCAATGCTTTCCAACTTTTCAAAAAGACTGCCGAATGTCCCTAGCTGGAGTTCCTTTCATCCACGGCATCTCTAATGCCTAAGTCCGCGCTCCGATCAAGACGCTTGGCAGCACCACCTTGAGCCACGTCAAGCACTAAGATATCTACCTCATTGCAATAATCAAGAGTAGCACTAATGCCGTGCTACTACTTACGTTTCTTCCTTAACCACCTCCATCTTTTCTTTTCTCATCGATATTCTTACGCTTGACAATCGAGGATGGCTGCTCACGATGAGGCCGATTTAGAGACCGCCCCCCTCCTGCCCAGTACGGTGCCCAATCACGAATTCAGGCCGGCTATTCGGCCCGTGCAAGAGGAAGAGGATGACAGGACTACCGCGCAAAGACTGGTCATCTTGCTGCCCTGCGTGTTCCTCCTTTTATGTTTCGTGACCGGAAGTAGCATTATGGAGATTCCGATAAATGAAATCTCCGAAGCCATTATATGCCGAAACGTCTATGGCAATGTCTCGCGACCGGACTCCGACCCGCGCTGCAAGAGTAGCGCTGTTCAGTCGGAGCTGGCCTTTATACTTGGTTGCGATATCACATTTGCATTCCTTCCAAGCTTACTGTTAGGTATACCATTCGGCCTCGCAGCCGATAAGTATGGGCGCAGAGTCATTATCCTGCTGGCGTGTAGTGGCGGCACTCTTCTCAAACTTGCCACCGTCATTGTTTGTTAGTAACTGTCATATTTCCCTCTTTCTCCTGACCTTTTCTCACTGGAGACTTGCGCTTTTGTCCCTGTTCAGGTCAATTTTCTGATACATTTTCTCCTCGTTGGAGAGGAGGGCTCGGTTCAGCTTTTTTGCTGATTGGTGGTGGCGCGTCTGCCTTGAACTCAATGATAAATACTATCATAGCAGATGTCACGACATAAGCACAAAGGTACCGATCTCGATTTTCCCCCTCAGCCTGCAATCTCGACGACCAATCCTGTTCAAAACTGGCACGCATACGCTAATTCTTCGCTCCGGGTACTAATTGTATCACAGATCTACGGCCTTCTTGTATCTAGCAACGCTGCTGACTGGCTGTTCCTTCGTTGCGGGTCCATTGACATATCTCATGATCAATCTAATAGGGACATGGTTTACTGTCTATTTCGGATTTTCGCTAGTGGCACTGTCAATACCGCTTTCGGCGTTACTTCCCGAGACTAGGTGCGCTGCCGCTGTGAGACGAGCCGAAGCCCGCCAAATAGCTGAGCGAGACTCCAGTGCTGGCAAGTACACTTCTTCGGTGGCGCTGCGGCCCATGCCACACTTCGCGAGGCAGAAAATGTCTCTCATTAACCGAGCGCTATTCAGTGGAAACCCGACTGTCGGTATCCTTTTATTCAGCACTTTATTTTTTACACTGGGCAAAAGCATCTTCCTTATGCTGTTGCAGTATGTGACCAAGAGATTCGGTTGGTCCTGGGCCGAGGTAGGCGATCGCTACTCAATCTATCATTATGACGTACTCAAATACCTAACCGCTCGAATTTTCTCTAGGCCGGCCTATTGATATCCGTGACAAACGCAGTCAGTATGGGCCTTACGGCTGTGGTGCTACCTGCAGTCAGTGAGCTCCTGCGTAAGGTTGGCATGTCGCCATTGCTCAAAGACTGGTGGATTGTGCGGATAAGCGCCGTCATCACCATCATCGGCACACTAGCGATGGGGCTCACTCCCACCATTCATTTATTTGTTGGTGCCATGATCTTTAGCCAGTGTGGCAGTGGACTGCAAGCAGCGCTGCGCAGTGTTGTGACGGAGTTGGTCGATCAGGCCAACGTCGCGGTTGTGATGACTGTGCTCAGCATCTCGCTAACGATAAGCGAGATGGTAGCTGGCCCTCTGATGGCCACAACGTTCAAATTGGGTTTGAACCTGGCCGGGTTATGGATTGGAATGTGTTATATCGTCTCTGCTGCGATCATGGCTGTGGGGACGATTCTACTGTTCTCTGTCGCCATGGATCGACATTCCAATGCCAAACCAGCGGTCTTTACAGAAACAGCTGACGGCTGAACAGATGCCACAATATGCATTTTACTGCTAGTCTCATTTGTCATGCTTCATTGCACCTCCCTATGCAAGTTCAGGACTCGACAAGTTCATGCCGATCGTTCCAGGTTATTCAGCATCTCGTTTGCCCCATAACCCAACTGTATAGATCGGAGAACGAGAAAGGAAGCGGAAAGAATTGCTCTGGTACTCTTCGATGAGAGCAATGGCGATGTATGCAATCGAGGAGTTAGCCGACCACTTGCGCTACCTTGAAGCGCATTGGCAACATCAACAGATGTCGGGCAAATGCGGCATCAGATGACTCTTGCGTGAGAGTTTCTCGCCCCTCTTACTAAGCCATTGAGCATCATGCTGCCCCGAGACCAGCATTCTGTCATCTGTTCCGGCTTTACTGGATTGCATCCAGCACAATTCCATTTCCGCGAAACCAGGTTGTGATTGCCCGCAAACCCCGGCGGCAAAACCGCCTTACCCCTCTGTGCCATTGACGGAGCTTCGGTCTTAGCTACCCCGCACTAGCAGATCGCCGCATCGGCTTTGGCAATCTGCATGGGCACGCATCTCCGACGAAGCTAGCTAGTTAGCTTTGTTACCAGTGACCACCTCAGCGAAAACTGGTTGCTTCAAGTTCTGGGCCTTTCCGCCTGTCTCTGCTAGTCTGCTGCCCAAGCGGAGCTAATTCTGCTTCAGGCATGCCCGCCTTTTCCGCAAAATTCTTAACACGCTATGCTGATGTCATTGGCAAGACTGTCTCCCCGCTAGTGGTGCTACCCACCATGGGCAAACAAGCAACAAGCTGCGTGGTGCCACCAATAATTTTGCTTTGTCTAATCCGGTGCTCTGGCAGCTGCTCCTTGGAATCGCACTATTTACCTCTTCTATAAAAGAGACGTAGCTCCCAATTACCAAGATACCCCTCTTTCCTAACCATCCCAAGCTTTCTCCTCCCAGTCCAACAACCCGAACAATCCCTCTTATACGTAAATACAGCAGCCATGACCTCTCTACCTTCCACCTACAAGGCCGTCGTCATCGAAAAGGCCAACGGGCCGTTCAACATTGTCGAGAGACCCATCAAGGCGCCCGCAGCAGGCGAGGTGCTCGTCAAGGTGCTGGCGTGTGGTGTGTGCTTTAGTGATGTCGCCATTGCCAGCGGCGAGATGGGCAACGTCTTCCCCCGCGTCCCCGGCCACGAGATTGTCGGCGACGTCGTCCAGGTCGGCGAGGGCGTCAAGAACCTGACCGTCGGTGAGCGAGTCGGCGGTCCCTGGCACGGCGGCCACGACGGCATCTGCCGCGCCTGCCAGCGGGCCCAGTTCCAGATGTGCGACAACGAGCTCGTCAACGGCTACTCCAAGGACGGCGGCTTCGCCGAGTACGTCCTCCTCCGTGCCGAGGCCACCGCCCGCGTCCCCAGGGAGATGGACCCCGCCGACGTCGCCCCCCTGCTGTGCGCCGGCGTCACCGTCTTCAACGGCATCCGCAAGCTGCGTGTCGAGCAGGGCGCCCTCGTTGCCGTCCAGGGCCTCGGCGGTCTCGGTCACCTGGCTGTCCAGTACGCCTCCAAGATGGGCTACGAGGTCGCCGTCCTGTCGTCCGGCGACGACAAGGCCGACTTTGCCAAGCAGCTTGGCGCCCACCACTACATCAACTCCAAGACCAAGGATGCCGCGGCCGAGCTCAACAAGCTCGGCGGTGCTTCCATCATCGTCCAGACTGCCCCTAACCCCAAGATTGTCGGTCCTCTGGTCGCTGCTCTTGCTCCCGAGGGTAAGCTGCTGAGTCTCGCTCCCGTCGGCCCCGTCGAGTTCGACACCGTCTCCCTCGTTCTCAAGGGTGCCAGCGTCCAGGGCTGGCCCAGTGGCCACGCTCTCGACAGCGAAGAGGCTATCCGCTTTGCCAACAACCATGGTGTCAAGTGTATGATTGAGAAGTACCCTTTCGCCGATGTCCAGAAGGCGGTCGACAGTCTCATCGCTGGCAAGCCCCGATTCCGTAACGTCCTCGTTATGGAGTAATCGATCGACTATCACGAAGCGACCTTGTTTGCAAAAAAGTGGTGCTGAAAATTAAAATGATGCATATGAACGGTGTTGATGGGATTCGACGTTGACGTCTTGATGATTTAAAAGCTAGAGATATACACTACAGGAGCCGCAAGAGATTTGATAAATTTAATCAAATTGATGAAATATATGCCATCGCTAAGTACAGAAAAAATGCAAATCGCTGTATGTGACTATGCTATATGCTACATCACCAATCTTGGTTCTTCACAAGGTGCCTGATCAAAATATACAATTACTCTTCCCTCTTTATCCAGTACCGCTCCACGATCCGAGATTGATGTGTAAACGCGCGTATGAGCCACCTCCTGTCGGCTCACTCGGGCCTCATCTCGCGGAATCCACAGCGACGGCTTAGGTGCCCACATGTCAGGCGCCGCGTAGTTGCAGTACTTGTTGCTCTCTGGATAGACAATGTTGGGTAGGCTGTCGGCAGGAATAAGCTTTCGTAGAGCGATAAAGTCCTCGTACTCTTCAGGGTGCAGGAAGCGCTGGAAAAAGTTTGGCTTCCCAGCATTCTCTGGCCCGATATTGATGCCAATCTTTCCAAGCCAATGGGATAGGAATGGTGACTCCAGCTCCTCCTTAACCTTCTTCTTTGTGCTTCCTTTGAACCAGGCGAACGCTGTCGAGCGAACGCTGCTGGCACCTTCCATTGCTCGGGTACCGGTAACGACGTGTTGTTCTTCCTCTTCCTCCTCTTCCTCTTCTTCGCTTTCAATTCTCTCTTCACCAAAACTCTGTGCTTCATCATAATAGCTACTAGCGGCACCAGTTGGCGCTTGTGATGCTTCTTCGTCCGCAGCTGATGCTGCTTCTGCCTTTTGCTTCTCTTCGATCTGGATTTCTTCTTCAATCTTCATGGTCTGGGGCAAGCTTACTAAAAGAGGCGCGATGGCGTCGCTGATAGTCATGTGAACAAGCACGGTGAATAGCAAAAAGATCAACATCAGCACCACCGGCGGGAAGGAGCTGTTGAGCGCAAACAATCCGATCATGCAGATCTCTGCCAGATACAGTCCGACAATGAGATGCAGCAAAGCTTGCGGGTAAAAAAGTCCCTTGCTGTCATGCGTGGAATCCAGGATATAGATGAGCTTGTACTTCCAGATGATTTGGACGAACCAGAGCCCGAATGCGGCAAAAATCAGTACTAATGGCGAAATGCATGAGTAGCTCAAGGCAATGACACCCATGTTGGAGTAGACCGGGAAAATGCCTCCCCAGCCCGGTGTCGTAAGCTCTCTCCATGCTTTGTACCTGCTGCGCGGGTTGTCCGTAATTTTGGCTAGCACGACGTGACGCACAAACGCAAAGATCTGCAGAAGATCTTTGCACCCGCTCAAAACACATTGAATGAGAATGTAAGAAAGATAAAAATCGGACGCGTTGGGCAGACTCGTCGCCAACAGCTCTTTTGCCCCAAGAGGGTTTTTAATAATATCCGTGATGGCACTCGAGGCCGCAGACGTCAGTGTCGTGATCAAGAAGACTTGCACAACTTGGAACGCAAAATACGCGTTTTGCGTAAAGAGTTCAACCCGATGTCTTGAAGGCAGGCCAGACACACGCCCGCAGAAGCGCAGCATGAAAGGCACAACCGCCATCAGCAGTGAGAGAGCGAGTGCCGGTAAGAAGCCCTGGATGAAGCCGTTAATGATCTTTGGGAGCAGACGGATCCACGAAAGAAAAGGTGCCAGCTTGATCAGCTGTTCCACGTTGGACACCATGCCTACAATGGCCGCCGGAACCGACCAAAACACAATCGCGGCCAGCACAAGCGCCAAAATACCCGTGCGGCGGGCGATGAGCTCCCACCACTTCATGCGGAGTGAGCTCCAGATGACCTCATCTGGTCGGATGCCAAGAAGTCTGACCGACATTTGCAATGGGCGGTGATGGGCGAGGATCTGCTGCGCAGCCTGGGCATTCTCTTGTGTGTCGAATTCGATAAATGCGGCGGAGACGGCTCCAGCCTCGCCTCGTCGTACAACACGACGAGTCTTGAAGATGAGCAGGTTGAGTTCGCGGAGTCGATTACGGGTCCATCGGATAGTATCGACACGCCGCAAAAAGTTGCCTATCGGACGGTGGTGAGGTCGCTGTGTCGTTTTGATCCAGAGACCAGCCACAGAGCCTCGGACATCGGGTAGTGTATCGTGAAGTCCGTATGGATGCACATAGTCAAGATCCTCCTCGGTGGCTACATGGCGGTCCTTCTTCTCGGCATCGTCAACCTTGGTCTCATCGGAGTGGCGGTGCTGCAAGTTTTCTATGGATTCATTTGAAAGTAGCGCGGGTCCAGGTAGATCAACCTCTAGTTTCTCGCTTGAGAACCTGGTCAGCTTGGGAGAGCCGACTGCAAGCTCCTTCTTCGAGCTGGCAGTCTCAATGTCAATCGCATGCTGCTCTTCAATTCGCTCGGTCGGTGGCTGACTTGGGGGGTGATTTGGATTCTTCTTCAAGTATCGATTGCGTGCCTGGTTGGTGATCTTGATCAGTTTGACTTCGGCGTCCTCAAGTCGCTTGGCAGTCTGCTCTCGCTCTTTCACAAGTTTGGCGAGCGCCTTGCTAGATCTGGGAAGATATATTCGCTTTGCTGAGTCTCCGTAGAGCTTTCGAAGTCGAGCTTCATCTTGATATTTCTCTGGCAAACCGGTGACAAGCATGGTCCTCGACGAAATACGCTCTGCATAGTGAGGTGAAGATAGATATGCTTGGCGGAGGTTGACATAATAAATGCACTCTCGCACGATTGTGAAGAGGACAAATCCGAAGAATGCCCAGGCAACAAATAGATGCGCATAGAGCTTGTTTGGGTCTCTGACGTTTCCAATCGTCAGCGCGGAAAGTTGGTAGTTTCCATTCCCGCCAGTCGCATTGATCGGAAACAATATCGGGTACGCGAGCACACACCCAACGAAGCAGATGTTGCGAAGCACTTTGAGGTACCGCACAAAGAAGAAGCCGTCAATAGTCGCAGTATTCAAGATGTATGTATCGGGAATTCTGAAGAATGGCACCACCCAGTTGAAGATGCCATTAGGAAGCTCTGGGCTCGGTTCGCTGTCAAATGTCAGCCGAATGTCTACATCGATAGTCTCGCCAGTCGGAGTACGTACAAGGGCCTCCGGATGGCGTGAATGGTTCTGGGTGCATAAACACGCTTCAATCGAGGGCGCAAAAACAGAAACAAGATTGCGGTCACACCGAGAATGATGCTGATGGGTATAAATGTGCCGCCAAGCTTAGCGAGTGAAGGGCTCTTGCTGTTCGCAGTCGCAGTAAGGGTGCCTTGGCCGTTGGAGTCGTTTCGAGTAGAGTTAATACGGGGATCGTTGCCCTACAAATCGCGAATTCATGTCAGCTGTCGTACATCCCATCGACGGCGGGCCACAGTATTCCGCCAAGGGTTCATATAGCCGCCAGCGGCACATGCGCGATCGTGCCGAAGGCGGCGCGGCCAGCGGCTTGACGCTTACCTGGTTAAGGTCGAGCCGGGCAACAAGCCACGGCCAGTTCTTCGGATCGTCCATCTCGACGGCGACGAAGATCTGGATCTAAGGGGTTGTCGTGATCTCGTTGGGCATGGTCGGTCTTCTCCGGCAGTCGCGGCTAGATTGGCTTATCGGTTGAGGGCTAGCTAGCTCCTAAAAGGGCCCCGATGAGGAGAAAGGAGGCGAGACGGTGAGCGCAACGCCCACGATGTGCTGGCAACCGTCTCTTTTGAGTGTAAGGCGGCCAGCCGAGATTTGAACCTGCGCAGTGGTGGTGGTGGGTAGTCAGGTAGTGTGGCTCTCTTGTCCTAGACACCCTGCATGCAAGGCGGGTCTGGTGTGTGCGCTGGATAGATTAAATTACCCAACTCGCAGTTCCCGATGCTACCGACGCAATGAGAAAACAAGGACTACTGGCGAGGCAAAGAAAGGAAAAAAAATTTCGATGCAGGAAAACTAAATGTGAAAAGGGCGACAGCGGACGGCTGTCAAAGGGGAAGGGAAATGTGGCTGAACGTGGACAGCTGGGCTGGAGCTGAATCTTTAGGCGGCCACCAATCGGCACGGCCTAGGGAGGCTAGGAGTGTGGACAGCGAGCCCTTGGTACTATTCAGATAACGCTACCCGCCTTTGTGAGGGGCAAGATCAGCGACGAGGATCAGGTCGCGCTCTCCAATACGTAGATCGGGCAGTTGCGCAAGAACAGCCTCCATGTAGATACACGACTCGCACAGCCAGACGGAGGCAAACAAGGCAGACATGGAGGTTCTGGGAAACTGACAGCGGTCGAGCCGCTACGGAGGACACGGGCGACCGTTAGCATCGGCATATTACTCGCGGTGGCACTAACGCACTCGCCATCTGCCCATCATACCCCAATGCTTGGGTGAACTTTCTTTTTCTTCGCTTCTCGTCCATTTCCTCCACCCGTTGCAGCACACCAGAACCCACCGCGTGCTCGTTCGAATCCCTCCAAGTGGACTAGGCCCATGATAATTAAGATTGCAATCTTTCGCCATACGGATTCCTACTGGTATAGCACTTGTGGACGAGCACTTAGTCGTACTCATGAGCAAGGTCAGGCTTGCACCATATGACAGGTCAAATCCACCAGATTGAATGCTGCGCCAATCCCCGGTCGGGACAGAGCGATATCATCCAGAAAGAGATCGTGACAGCGAATACCACTCTCCATTACCTAAACGTATGGACAAATGATCGCAGAACTGTCGCACGCAACCCAAATAGACTGCCATGGTTTCAAAGGGTTTGTGGTACTTCACTGTGGGCGTCCAGCCTTTGCCGCAATGCACGGGCGCTGGTGGACCAGCAGATCCGTCACGTCGACCATCCTACTGGCTGCACAGCTCGGGGGCGTAAACTCTGTTTTATGGGCTCTCGCTCAACTTGGCGAGCAGAATCTCGGCGCTCAGGAACCCGACGGCCAGGATTTCCTTCAGCGCGGCACTGAAAGTTCTTTCTAGAAGAGAAAGTCAATTACGTACCCTGACCTGACACAGACTGCAGATATGGCATTGATTTGAATCGGAGCGGGGACAGGCATCACATGGGTTGGCGCGCAAGGGCGCAAATGTTTCAAATTTGGTCTGTACGAGATGGTTGCAAGGTGGTTTTTGTTTGCGCCTCGAAGGAAAAGAAAATTCCAGCCTTGGTGCTAGCTTCACGAGGCTTGTCTTAGACTGCGAGGATTCATTTGCGTTCAAGGAAATCTCATGGGCACAGGCGCAGAGGTAGGGCTGTGATATTTTTCTGGTCGGTCTCGCCGTTCATTAATTAGAAGAAGCTACATAAGCTGTTTATTTGATGTCAGGCAACGAGTTTTCTTGCTCGACCAGGTCGCGCAGCGGCGCACCAGCATCGCCGTCAAACTTGGCGACATCAATAGAGCCGAGAGGACGGCGGCTTCGCCCCGAACCATATCCGTAGTACTTGTCCAGAGCGGCCTTGAGACCTGCCACGCCAAGCTGCACGAGAGCCCAGTCGGCTTTGCTGAAGCGCGTCTGCAGTTCCTGCGCCTCCTTGATCTTGCCCTCGTCGTAGAGTTCAAGCATGACGGTGTGCAGCTTCGGCACAAGGTTGGCCGTGGCGGCAATGACACCATGCGAGCCTCCCACGAGGCCGTGCAGCATAAAGTCGGTCTTGCCAGCAAAGGCGGCGAACTCGCGGCCGATGCGCGGGTCGTGGGCTACGCGCTGCAGCTTTCCCATGTTGCCGCATGTCAGCTTGCAGCCGACGACGTTCTTGTTGTTGGCGGCGAGGTTGATGATCATATCCGAGTCGAGATCGATGCCGCCAGTGACACCGGGGAAGTTGTACAGCAGGATCGGGATTGGAGACGCCGTAGCGACATCATCAAAGTACTTGTAGATGACGGGCTTCTGCATCGCTGGGACTGATCACACCGTTAGCTACTCAACTACTCTTCTAACATTCTAGGTTGTATCCGGGTCAACGCACTCCAGTAGCTAGGGCTGAGAACGAGGGCGTAGTCGGCACCTGCTTCGTGCGCCTCCTTACACAGCTGGATGGACTCGCGAGTTGACTGCGCGCCACCACCTGCGATGATGGTCGCGCCGGGCTTGCCATGCTCGTTCAAGACGGAGCGCGCGAGCTTCAGCACCTCGATGCGCTCCTCGTGCGACATGTGCATGGCCTCGCCATTGGAACCCTGGATGACCAGGCCGTCGACGCCAGCCTTGGCGATTCGGGTAATATGCGCCCGGATAGCATCAAAGTCGAGCGTCTCATCCTCGTGGAAGAAGGCGACGCAGGGCACGTAGATACCGCGGGGTGGGCAGTGAGGGGCCATTGTGCCGTAGATACTGCTGTCTTGTGGAAGGTGCCGCGTGCAGCTGGCAATGATGGGAGAAGGCTTCTTTATGAGTTAGCTGTCAGATTTTGTCGGAATTGCCGACTTTCAGTTTGCCCCACGATCCGAGTATCTCTGACATCCCAAAATACCAGAAACAGCCATTCATGTCGCTTAGGATGGCGGGGTGGCGTCGCCCCGGAACGGCGCCCGGAGCACCCTCCCGACAGTCATCCGGGGGCCGATGACGGAGAGGCCGCGGGTAGCTGCAGTGAGCATAGCAGGCATTGAATACTGAATATTTCGAATTTCGAAATTATAAACTCTTGATGGATACCAACTTCCTCTGCAATGAAGCGCGACTTTCCAGCCTACAGCGTCAACCCCGAACTAATTCCGTCCATAGCCTACCCTACACAGACGTCCGACAAGATTTATCCAGAAACGTTGTGGACCAAGGTGTACAAAGACGATAATTATGATGCCAAAATCCATATTATATCTAGTGAATTGATTTTGCACATGCCAATGCTATGTGCTGGTGCTTGTAACCGTATTTGGCTTAGCAGTGACAATTTGCTTTCAGTGCGCCGCATTTGCTTGCGTCCCTTTTGCCGATTGGCCAGAAGCTCGTCGAACACATTCTATGTTAGCCAAGGCCGATTATTATTTACGTTTTTCTCCCACGTTTCTCCAGTCTCATATCATACCATAAAGCAAGATTCTTTTAGTCCTAATCAGCCACAACTGTGTCACGCACTTGGCACTTCACCGGTTGTTGAGTCACGCAATATATTGAATCTGCTCTTCTAAACCAGATAACTTGTACTTTGTTCCTGAAATTTCAGCTAGGGGGAGCCCTGACTAGCTTGATAATTATGCCATCAGCCTTAGCTCCGCTCTTCTTGTAGTCCTCCGACTGATATAGAGGGTTGCTGGTGTTTGCCTGAACGCCCATCTGGCCACCATTCTTTCCACACCCAAGCAACTCCTTTTGACCCTTGTCACTTGAGTCAACACCCCCATCAATGGCGGAGGCAAGATCTTCGTACAGAATTGAGGATAGCTGGCGGTTGTTGATGTGCTTGGCGAGGGCGAGCACGGTGCCGGCGTTAGGGACTGGGAGCGACCACTCGGCGCAGTCAATGGCCTTTGGCCTAGTCCAAAACTTGTCCTTGTCCTTGTCCTGTTCGCCTAGATATCTCAAATAATCGGCCACATACTGGATATCATCAGGATCAAGGTTCTGAGACTCGCCACCTTCGACGCCGTAGCAAATCTTTTGCGCGCCTTCGCCGCAGGGTGCGCGAGGCAAAACGGAGCTTGCAGAAGCAAGTGAAGCCACACAAAGGCCGGCGATGATGTGAGGGAGCATTTTTGGTTGAGATTCGGAGACTGGATGAGAAGTGTGCCAAGTAAATGACACGGAAGGGCCAGAAGGGGAATCTACTATTTATGCTTTTCACGTCGTATGGCCCTCGGAATTGTATCCTCAAGTTTCTCAGTGACATCATGTTTCTCAATGACATGCCTGGACATAGAAGGCACAGCACAAAAAACTTCAACTCTTGCGAATATACACCACTTACAAATCACTTGCCAAAATCAGATATACCACCCGCTGGGACCATAATATTGCTAACTTACATCAAACCACGGCGACTTTTTTCTTGGCATCGTTAGCTCGCCCCATTTCTACAGGCTGACATGCCGCTTTCCGGGTTTTACGGCCATTTTATTACGGAGCTCAACTTGCTCCGCAGTCGAATAATTACCGGCCCCATCAATGAATCCGCGAAAATTCACTTCCCAGGCCGAAGTCCTAAGTACTTGTTGTAAGTTAGCAACTAGCTGACAATTGCCGGCCTGAGCTGTGTGGGGAGCTTTAATGCACACTTGAATCCTACAGCCTTGTTACAATGTTTCGTGCAGCCAAACTATTGATTCTTGCAACGAGGTTTTCGTCTTGCACTAGGGATTCCCTGGAACCATTAGTACCAATATAACAATTCTATGCAATAAGACAACTTTCCCCATTGGCAGCATAACGATGTACAGGCCAGGCCTGCCCTGCGGGCAAACCAGTCGGGTGCATTGAGCTGACTGCCGTGTCTATGCAAGAGATGTAGAGGCGGCATTCTAATGCATCAATTTGTCACAGTATGCCAAAACCACTGATTCAATACTTAGGTCACCAGTTGCAAGCATAGTAAAACGGGTAGACGGTTACTTTTTTGCACAAAGTATAGTCAAGGAAAAGGCTAGATTCGGCAATGTCTTTAATTATTGGCAAATGCTTTTACATGATTAATGTCTATTCACTGCAGCAGTAATTCCGCCGGCTGACGAACTGGGCGAGATTTCTAAGAAAGCAGGCCAAAATCCCACTTAACTCCATTAGCCTGTGCAGGCTCTCTTTGGTCGCTTGATCAGACTCTGTCTGGCTCTCTGGAGGTTGTCGGCGCCATTCAAGCGCCGACGGAGCCCCTTCATCGCCTCGTCTCCGCCGTCATTAGCAATAGAATTTCTTCTCCAGTCACTGATGGCTCCTGTGACCGCCTTCCCGTCACCGCTCTCCTTGATTGTCTTTTCCATGTCGATTTCCTGAGAGTTCCGCACCGGTGCCTTGTCAGCCGGTTTTGTAAAGATCTTATAATCCTTGCCCTTGGACTTAAAATACTCTTGGAGGCTGTTCCTGAGCCCATCGGCAGCCGCTTTGCGGTGTGCATCGCCTACAGCTTGAAGAACGGTGTTGACACGTCCGAATTTCTTCTTTGCGAGCTCGTCAATCTCGTCCTCAAAGTTTGAGTGAATGGTCGCGACAATGATTGCGAGCTGGTTGGTGAGCGTCTTTTCGTCGCTGAAAGTTTTACCGACGTCGATCTTCTCGACGTTGACATTGTTCGCGGTAAAGTTTGAGTTGATAAGCTCGTAGGCAATCTTTTCAAGGTCGTCCGGGTTCTTTTCGACAATGTCCCAGTCCACCTTATCCCAGCGCGGAAGCTCTGTCCACTTTCCAGGAATCTGCTTGCCGTCTTCGTCCCTCTCAAGGAACTTCCGGGTCGGCGCAATGAACTTCAGGAATTGCTGTATCCCATAGGCTTTATCGCCATTGTGGGCATCGCTGGCGATGCGGTTCTTGGCTGCGCCGCCCACTTCAACACCATAGTCGTAAGCACTGAAGAAGTACAGAGCCTCAAAGGCGCCAACCTCGGCACTCGACGCCAAGGCGAAGCGAAGCGCAACGACAGCGAATGTCCATAGAAGCAACATCTCAATTGTTGTATTTGATGACAAGTGAGTGAATTGGCTTGAAGTCAAATTGATGGCGAGCAGCAGGATACAACGAATGGCGGCGATCTTTTGAGAATGACAACTATGATTGTGTAACAATGTGCTGTTCTTCATATCAAGACTGAACCTTTGACCTCTCCTGATCTCATCCACAGAACTGGAAGATATGCAACTAACGGGACTCTACGCAACTTCCTCCAATTGGGCAATGTCTATGAAAAGTCTTTTCGTCACGAGAATTCATGTGATCCTTCGCCGAGTCGCAAAATAGTTTGAGTCTTGGCATGACGATGTAGTGTGTCTTGGCGACCTAAAGAGGATGTTTGCAGCGCTCCATGACCAGGTGCATCTTGTGTCCGCGGAAAGTAGTACTCTGAGTGGGCTTGTCAATGTACAAATGGAATTGAATCATCCAGCTAATTGTATAGATTACTGGGCAGGTGGAGAATGAAACTTTCCTATTTAGTATAATCGCGGCGACACACAGTCCAGCGCGCAAGTAGTCATTACCACCCACTATAATGTGGTAGCGCACATTATACTAGAATTAAGGCTGGCTGGCTTATTGCCGGCCAGATACCGGGTTTTACAAACCAGGCTTGAAGAGTGGGTTAGCAGTGTGGTGCCCGGCCCGAAACAGAACCGACTTTTGGCAGGGTACGGCGCAATCATATTTGATATATTGAACGCGGTGCTCTCGCGGTGGGAATATGCAGCTTGAGTCCTTTCAGAATCATTCTCTCGCTTTCTACTCGGTACAACAAAGCTCCTACTTCATATCTTTCTACTCGGTTTGTTACCCTGTTAAGCATCAGACCATAGCACAAAAAGGTCTGGCTTGTTACAAGATGAAATCGCCTAGTGCGGTACTGCTGGCGCTGGCACCACTTGCTGCTATTGCATTTCAGGTACCTGCTGAATACGCCAATTTGCCAAAGCCTGCTGGTAACCCCCAGGTAAGTGTCTCCCCAACAGCATTTTTGGAGCTTCATATAATAGAAAAGAGTCTTGACTGACCCTTTGAGTTTTCTTGCAGCCACCACCAGACTATGCCAAGAACAACATCAACAACTTGGAGGGAGTTGCTCCGGATAAAGGTGTCCTAGACGGTCCCGTCCTTCATCCCCTCAATGCCTCCATGCTTACTCTGATGCATGGCGGGGATGACCTAGACGACATGGCAGACGGCGCAGACGACACGCTGAGCAATTTCACGTTATCCCGCCGCGATGATGGCGGCTATTGGCTGCCTGGTGTTGTCAACAAGGGGCATATGCCATTGGCTCCGTCTGGCTACCAGTTCTACCGTGATGTCACAGACTTTGGAGCGAAGGGCGATGGCAGCACGGACGATACTGCTGCCATCAACCGAGCCGTGGCTGCTTTCAGCAAAGACAACACAGATAAGACTCGCTGTGGCAAGGAATGCGGCTCCACAACGACTCTACAGGCTTTGGTCTACTTCCCCCCGGGAAACTATGTGGTGTCAAGCCCTATTATTCAGTATTACCACACGCAATTTGTAGGTAATGCTCTTAAGCGACCTACGCTTAAGGGAGCCAAGAACTTTTCAGGTATTGCAATGGTCGACAACGACCCATATATACCTAAGGGCAGTGGTGCGGAATGGTACATCAACCAGAGTAACTTCTTACGTCAGATCCGCAACATGATATTTGATCTTACCGATATGCCGAATAGGAATCGGCAAGGTATCCAGCGATATGTCCCAACTGGTATTCACTGGCAGGTAGGTCAAGGAACCAGTATCTCTGACTGTGACTTCCGGATGCCTATCGCTTCTGATGATAAGCCCACTACGGCTGTTGGCATCTTTATGGAAAACGGAAGTGGTGGTGTTATGTCGAACCTGAATTTTGTTGGTGGCAATATTGGACTTATCGCTGGATCGCAGCAATTTACTGCCACCAACTTCAACTTTATCTCTTGCCAGACTGGTATCAAACAAATCTGGAACTGGGGCTTCGTGTATAAGAATATCATTATGCTGTCTTGTGGGGTTGGATTCGATTGCACTGCGTATTCGGATGCGACCAAGCAGGGGGTTGGGTCTATCGCGCTCATCGACTCCCAACTGCTCAGCGTACACCAGCCTATCACTGTCGGGACCAACTCTGGTAGACGACCAAACCTTGTGCTGGACAATGTTCAAAATATAGGCTCTGGCCCCACGGTCTCGGTTCCTGGCGGCGAAACTGTCCTGGACGGTGCCGGGACAACCGTTAAGCAATGGGTGTCTGGTTATGAGGTTCTGCCCGGGGACGACGCTGGCAGCAAGCGCACCGGTGACATAAAGCCCCAGCTCAAAAGACCCGAGAAGCTAGTTGACGAGAAGGGAAATTATTTTTATAAAGCCAAACCAAACTACGAAAAGGCGGCCAAAGTCTTTGTTGTTACAGACATGGGTGTACAGAACGACGGCACTGGCGACCAAACGGAAGCTATCAACAAGATATTAGATGAGCGGCAACCGGGAGACATCACCTATTTTCCGGCTGGAATCTACCAAGTCAAGGGGACGGTCAAGGTTCCTCCAAATACCATCATTGTTGGTAGCAGCTGGAGCCAGATTCAGGGCACAGGCTCTTACTTTGAGGACGAGAACAGCCCCAAAGTCATGGTTCGGGTGGGAAAGCCCGGCGACTGGGGGATTATCGAAATCTCGGATATGATCTTCACGGTCAAAGGTCCCACTGCGGGGTGTATCCTGATGGAATGGAACATCAGACAGATTACCCAAGGAAACGTGGCCATGTGGGACAGTCATTTTCGTGTCGGAGGTGCGGAGGGTTCAGATCTTCAAGTTGCCGAGTGCCCCGCCAAAGCGTCTTCGGTCGATAAGAAATGTAAAGCAGCCTCGATGATTCTGCATATGACGCCGAATTCTTCAGGCTATTTCGATAATGTGTGGGTGTGGACAGCTGATCATGATCTGGACAATCCAGCCAATGCTGAGACGTACGAGACCGACGATGGCATTCCGCGCAACACAAAGACGCAAGTTTCTGTGTATTCCGCTCGAGGCGTGCTTGTCGAATCAAAAGGTCCGACGTGGTTCTATGGTACGGCAAGCGAGCACAACCAAATGTACCAATACCAGCTGCAAGGCGCTTCCAACATTTTCTTCGGCCACATGCAGACGGAAACGCCATATTATCAGCCAAACCCCACGGCCACTGGCCCGTATCTGCCTGGAAACTTTCGGTCGGATCCTACCTTTCTCAACTGCAAGGAAGGGGACAAGTCATGCCAGACGTCATGGGCTCTACGCATCCTACATTCCAAAGACGTCGTCATCTACGGTGGCGGCTTTTACTCATTTTTTCAAGACAATGACCTTGGGTGCACGGAAAAGGAAGATTGCCAAAAGTCAATGATTGAGACGAGCTACAGTGACGGCATCTGGATTTACAATATTTTCACCAAGGGCAACCAGGAGATTGTTACTCCGGCCGGTAACCATTTCAAAACTCTCGAGTTTGACGACAGCACGAGAAACGGATACACGAGTGAGATTGCGGCGTGGCTGCCCCTGGCCCTCGACGGCAGCCAATACGGCGACGACGAGATCAGTGCGGGCAATGACCAAAACGGCTACGACGATGTGGACGACTCGCCGGTCTGTGATTTCGGGCGCAAGGTTGACTCTCTGGAAGACCTCACAAAGGCACCCGATCTTACGTCCATGTGTCGGGCCCTTTTGGCGTTTCCTTTCCTCATTGCCAAGCTGGACAGCATTTGGGAAGATTACGAAGAGGTCAACAAAGGGTACGACGCCACGTTCAAGTACTACGCAAAATACTTTCGTGCTGTCGTGGAAGAAGAAATCTCAAACTGCACCCACACGCACGACGAGCTGTTTCGATGCAGGAACTATAACGGCAATGACCAGGGGCCCTGGACATCGTGCAACGATCTTGCCAAAAAGGTCAACTTTGATCCCTACTTCTCCCTCGAGTACGACTGTCTGGAAAAGGACAAATACGAAGGGTTTCTCAAGGATGAATACGGCGTCAACAATACATGGGTCAAGTACGGCAGAAAAAATGTCACCCAACCCTGCCGCGATATTGGCGGAGGGAGACCCAACCCGGACTGCCAGGACATTCTGCACTTTTGGAGCGGTCTGCCAATGCTGGCTGACCACTTTGACGTGCCCAACCCCAAGGACATCATCGGAAAGGCTGGAGACAAGCTCGAAACGGTCAAGAGCAACCTTTACTCAACGTACGGCGACATGCTCACCAGCCAGTGGAGCGGCTCCTACGAGGACGCGCTCGAGATCTTCAGCGTGCCCGTGGGCGTCATGGGGCAGGCGGTGGAGAGCATGAAATTTGCCAAGGCCAAGGGCGAGGAGGTGCACAAGCGGGAGCAGAGGGACCTCATCGTCAACATTCTGGGCATCGTCTTCGCGGTGCTGCCCTTTGTCGGCGAGCTGCTGGAGCCGCTAGCCGGGTTCGCGTTCCTCGGGCGGCTGGTGACACTGATCGGCGAGGCCGGCGACGCGGCCGTCAATCTGGAAACCATTGCGCTGAATCCCGAGACGGCGCCTATGGTGCTGATTGGCGCGCTGGCCGGCACGGTTGGCATCAAGATTCGGCGCAGCGGCAAGGACTTTGAGCAGCTGAAGGCGGCCAAGGTGACCATGGACGAGAATGGCATGGTGGGTAAGTTTGGCAAGTTTGCCAAGGAATACAACGACTTGGTGCAGCAAGTAATTACCAAGTGTATTAGGGGTTAAGTTTTTGAGGACTGAAGTTGAAGATTGGGGATTTAATAACCCATCACAAATGCTTTGTCATGTATGTATGCCGGGGCTGGTACGTAGTGCATGCACGGCCCGGTGTGACCAGCTTACCAAGACATTAGATAGCAGGCAATGCAAAAGTAAAACAGGCCTCTGTTGAAACTGTAGCCCGCTATGATTGTGAAGAATGCTCAAAGCAGAATACGGACAGGAGCGCCAAGTTTGTTAGTTGGAGAAACGTCTTTGCCGATTCTTGTATGGGGTCAGAGGTCTGGCGCAAGAGGCATCACCGACCCAGCCGGGCCGCGTAGGGCGGACATCTTTCCAGCCTTTTCCCGCCAGGAGAAGGAAAGAAACGACAGCTCACTTAGGCTAGCCCACCTAAAGCCTGACAACCGGCTTTGCAATCAATCACGATAAACCCCGCCCCAGAGGCTAGCTCGCCCACTGGGCGTGAGTGTCCTGGCGTAGCAGTGACGCCATTGGTGGGGCAGACAAGAACCTTGACCATCCGGGCTCCCTATGATACATTGACTTTATCGCTTGCGATGCAGGTTTTCCCAAAGGCCGACTGGCTGAAAACGAGGCTTTTTCTCGTTGAGGAGGGGACACCATACATGCACACATGGTTGGTTGCCACATTCGCTAGTCTCAATGCGCGTCCGAGTACGTACCCATTGGGGGTTCCCGAAGCTGCCCAACCGAGCTTCCGACTCTTGTTTAAAAGGAAGCTGAAGTCCCCCTCATTGCCCCTCATCCTGACCTCGCGACATTAAACTCCCATCCTTTACATTGCCCGATTACTCCAATTACATCCCATTGAGATACCCTTTACCAATTGCTCGCCTGTATACACCTGATTCCTCATCATGCCTATCTCAGCTCCCAAAGCCACCAAGGTCCTCGACCTTCTCAGCCTCAAGGGCAAGACTGTCATTGTCACTGGTGCCTCTGGCGCCAAGGGCATTGGTATCGAGGCTGCCCGCGGCTGCGCCGAGATGGGTGCCAACATTGCCCTGACCTACTCCTCGCGCCCCGACGGTGCCAACAAGAACGCTGCCGATCTTGCCAACACCTATGGCGTCCAGGCCAAGGCATACCAGCTCAACATTGTCAAGTACGCCGACGTCGAGGCGTTTGTCAACCAGGTGGTCAAGGACTTTGGCCAGGTCGATGGTTTCATTGCCAAGTGAGTAGCTTCATTCGTGTGCCGTCATTAGCTACCGCAGCTACACACTTTTATCCTTCTTTTCCCTTCGACTTGCGCTGACCTTGATAGCTCTGGCATGACTGCTGACTCTGGCCTCGTCGACGGAACCCCGGAGGCTTGGGACAAGGTCATCCAGGTCGACCTGACCGGCACCGCCTACTGCGCCAAGGCCATCGGCGCCGTCTTCAAGAAGCAGGGCCACGGCTCCCTCGTCCTCACTGCGTCCATGTCGGGCCACATTGCCAACTACCCGCAGGAGCAGACCTCTTACAACGTGGCCAAGGCCGGCTGCATCCACATGGCGCGCTCTCTGGCCAACGAGTGGCGCGACTTTGCCCGCGTCAACTCCATCAGCCCTGGTTACATCAACACCGGTCTCTCCGACTTCATCGACCAGAAGACCCAGGATCTGTGGAACAGCATGATCCCCGTCGGTCGTCCCGCCGAGTCCTCCGAGCTCAAGGCTGCCTACGTCTACTTTATCTCTGACGCCAGCTCGTACACAACTGGATCGGACTTGGTGATTGATGGAGGTTACACCGCCCGATAGAGGGTTTAATATAGTAAAATAGAAATTAAAAGGTGTTTGCAGTCCTTGTTGTTGTGTTAGTGTGATGTGTAGCTAGCCATATGCACAACAAGCCAACCTCAAATGCTGAATAATGTCACAGAATCAACACGGGAAAAAAAAATGTTTTAATTACGGTCAAATCGATATTTTCTGGCCGCTGTTGCTGTTTAACCTTTGTCACAACAGCCAATCCCCGTCTTAGGTCACAGCCTTGTGCAGCCATGTCGCAGCAGATGCCCCGCCATCCTCCCCACAGCACGTCAACAACGCATGGTATGTCTAAAGAACTGTAACAAACATCAAAACCAGAGCTATTGCGCGAGCTCTGCGTCCAAAGCATGGTGCGTCTGGAAAATTCACGGCCGCGCCCTCCTGGCATGATACTCTCGACAACCAAGAACCATTGCTAATCTACCGAGTAAAGAACAAAGACTCGAGCTTCACGTACGTGCACATGCACCGTGCGGGCGACGCCGATCTGTTCGAGGACTTTTGCCGCGACACGCTGCCCGACGACGAAATCTACGTGCCACCGCAGCACCAGCCCATCAACCCCGAGGACGAGGACGACGTGGTGCCCGACCAGCACGCCGCGTTTGGGATCCAGCGCGCCACGCAGCGCGTCAACGAGCCGGCGTGGAAGGACCTGGGGCTGGCGTCGCTGATGGACAAGGGTCCCGACGCCAACGGGAAGAAGAAAAGCGGAAAAGGTGCGGTTGGCGTTAGGAACCTACCGCGATGATTTCGTAAAATATGCGGTGCCTGAAGAAGGGCCGGTGGTGGCAGAGACGAGCAGAAGCTACGGATATCATGGGGGATGGAAGGCGTTGTGGTATTTCCACACTTTACGGCTGGACGGCTGCGTTTTGCAAATACACGAGCTTAGCGCGTGTATGATTCTTTCATGAACTAATAAATACAAAATGACCCTATGTGTTCTACACCAGCGATACAACAATGGTGGTTCACCGCTTAACTCCCGACTCCAAATGTGCAGCCCCAAAACCAATAGAAAACCAGCACTTCCATGCATTACCTCCTAGATTCATACCACTCCCTCTTCCATCTTTTAATTCGTGCCCAAGAAGGACTCGCGCTCGACCACCTCTGGCGCAAACTTGACGAGAAACACCGTCTTGCCGGGCCACATCTCGCCCTCCGCGACCGTGTGCGCCGTCACCTTGGCCGGAAAGTCGGCGCCGTCGCAGACGCCCTCGATGACGCCGGCGGCGAACGCGGCGCAGTTGAGCTGGCTCATCTCGCGCGGGACCGAGATGTACTGGTTCACGAGCGGCTCGTTGTCGATAATCATGTACTCCTCGGGCGTGTCCGGGTTGTTGCTCTTCTCGAGGCGGTCGGCCTGCCGCCCAAACAGGTGCGTCCAGGCGTTTTGCTTGATAAAGTGCAGCAGCGCGATGATGTTGAGGGGCCGCTGCTGCGTGCGGGCGGGCTCGCGGTAGAGGAGAAGGTCGAGGAGCTTGAGGCCGACCGAGTGGCCTTGCAGGTTGAGCCTGCGGGAAAAAAAACTGATTAGCCCCAGCCCACTCACATCGCAGAGTGCAGCCGTCATCTTTACCTCTGCTCCAATTCTTGAATGCCCTTGACGCGCCGTTGCGCATACGTCACCATCTCGCCAAACAGATACGCAAAGCTGGCCTGGCTAATCTCCCCGCCTTTGGACCGGTTCAGCGGTCGGTGGTAGATGGTCTTCCCATTGCTGGGGAGCCGCAGGCCGGACTCTTTGGTCACCGCTTGCGCGCTTGGTTGTGTGCTCGCCATGGTTCGCTCGAGACGGTGCTGCTGTCGAGGAGAGCGGCGGTGTTGGATGTAGCTGCAGTGTGCCCTTGACGGAGTGGTAGCGCGTCAGGACGATGCCAACGATGCCCCACCAGTATTCAGCGTCGACGGAGATGTGTTGGAGACTTGCCAGCAAGTTAACAAACAAAGAAAAAGAAACAGTTTTTAGACAAGATTTTGTATTCGAATTTAATGCAAGTGTATTGAAGTGCATTGAAAGTGAAAAAAAAACCAAATATAGAATTCATGTTGTGACTAACGTTACCGCAAACAGCGGACTACTATGCAATACTACAACTTAAGTGAGTAGTGCTTGATGTTTTTCCTAAGAAGAAATGATAAAAGAAAAAGAAATTTGTTTAAAAAAGGTGAGAGAATATCTTCTCGTTACTCAAATCCTGAAAACCCATAAACCATTTCCCCCTGGAATCTACTGCACCGTCACCACTTTAGACTTGGCCTCTTTCTGCTTCAGCGACGCTTCCACCCAGGCGTCCACCTCCTCTAGCGCCTTGCGTGGGCTCTTCTTCCGCTTGAGCAGGAAGCCCTGCACCTCGGCGGGCGAGAACTTGCCTTCGGGAATGCACTTGGCAAACTCGACCGCAATACCCTTCATCTCACCCTCCTTGACGTCGACCTTGTAAGCCAGGTTCGCCTGCTCACGGAGCATCTCGTTCTGCTTGGCAGACGACTTTTTGGCGTACCCGTTGGCGGTCTTGGCTTGGGCCTTCTTTGCCACGCGGGGAGGCTCGTACATGCGCTGGAACAGCTCTTCCACCTGGAACGTGCTGGCGTGGGCGAATCCGACCTGCACATCGACGCGGCCCGGACGGACCAGGGCTTCGTCGAGAGACTCGGGCTTGTTTGTTGTCATGATGAGGACGCGGCCTTCGTGAGAGGCGACACCGTCAATAGCATTAAGCAGGCCGGACAGAGAAATGCCCTTCTTTGAACCACGCTTGCTCTGCGCGTCACTGCGACCAGCACGGCGACGCTTCTTTCTCGATTTTCTGTCTTCCTCGCTGGACGAAGAATCGCTATCGCTATCGCTGGCAGACGAGGCTTCATCCTTGGACTTGGAATCTTTCTTCTTGTCCTTGGACTTCTCCTTCGTCTTGTCTTTATCCTTGTCCTTATCCTTGTCTTTGGCATCAACATCACCATCGGCCCCCTCGCGGCGGAGGCCGGCACTGTCAATGTCTTCGAGTAAGATGACGCAGCGACGAGGGAGTTTTGTGAAAAGTACGGCTAGATCTTCTTCGGTAATGCTAGCATCTTGGAGACTGATGACATAGATGTCGATGCCAAAGACACCAGCCAAGGCGAAAGAAAAACTCGTTTTGCCGGTGCCGGGCGGGCCGTGGAAGAGATAGCCGCGACGCAGCGGGATACCGCGCGAAGCGTACCATCTTGGTGTGGCAGGGTGAAGATACTCGTTGACGTCAGCCAGAACATCGTGCTTTTCCTTGTTGTCGAGGACAACGGTGCGGATGGGGCGGACAGGGCGGCGTGCAACCTGCTGCCACATGTTGTAGTCGCGCCGCATCTCCTTGGAGCGCGGACGATAGATGGTGGTTTTCTGGGACATATCTTTCCAATACAGCGCCTTGGCATCTGCCAGCAATCCTTTGATGGGAAGAATTGATCTGCCGTAGCAAGCAATGCGAATGGACTCAACGTCTTTCATAGGACCCCATCCACCACTGTTGGCGAAAGATTCCTTGAATCGGAGCAGCCGAAAGTAGGTGCCCTTGTGCCAAAATCCTGTCTGGCCCAGAGCCGGGATGTATCGCGGAGATGAAGTGGCGGCTTGATTCGAAAAGTTTAGATATTGGTTGTCTGTGCTTTCATCATCGCCGCCATTGGTGAGAAACAGAGCCTTGCCTTCCTCTTCTTCATCGTCATCGTCCCAGGCGCTTCTATATACGGTTTGAGCCGTCAACTGCTTGCTGGTTTTGATCGAGGGGTGCTGCGCCAAGAACTTCATAACGTGGTCGTAAATATGGTCGTCCTCACTAATCTGCATGGAACACATGAGGAAGCGTTCGATGATGTTTTCGACATAGTAGTAAACCTGGTTGAAGATCTTCGATAGACCCCATAAGAAACCAACGGCAGTGAGGAGCAGAGACGGATCGATGCCGAATTGTGTCCCCAAAAGTTTGTACACGAAGAGGAGCAGCTGCGACAGAGGCGAAACGGAGCCCGCGGTTGTCAAAAGTGTATCCATAATGCCATGTGGGAATGCACCGCCGTTCGTGGTGTTGTTGACTCCCGCGGCACTGTTATCGGTGGTGTTCTGCTGGAGCTGAAAGAGGGGTGAGAACTGCATGGAGAGCGAGTCCATCATGGAAACCATATTTGGCATCACAGCAAAGCCGGTGAAGAGGAGAGAGTAGAAATCGCTACCCTCTTAGATGGGGCGGTGACAGAAGAATGCAGAGTTCCCCAAGAACATGGATGTACAAACAATCTAATCCCTGCTCTGCAGACCCTTGCCCGCAGCTGCGTGTGTATGCCACTTACACCAGAAGGGCTGAGATGTGACACAGCTGCAAAAGAGAAAGGCTAAAATGCCACCCAAAATAGAAAAATACTTGAGGGAAATGGCAAGAGGTTCAAAAAGCGCAATACAGACAGGATTATGCAAGCAGAGGTTCGTAGGGGATATAAATGCTAGCAGTTTCCACATGCCACAGGCCGGACAGAAAACCTGTCGCACCGCCACCGACGCGCAAGGCTGCAACCCAAGCAAACGTCACACACGCTAGCTCCGGGTTGATACTCTAGGCGGGCGCACAGTGGCGAGAAAGTCGACAGATGCGAAAAGGAAGGAAGAGAAGCGCTAGTCAGGCGCAAGAAGAAAAACGAGTGTGTGAATGCACCACAGGCAGGAAGGGACTAGGCAAGCTGAAGGGTACGTGGATGTGGCAACGCCCTTGCTCGTATTTCCGAAAAAGATGGAGGGCAAAGAGCTTTATATACTTTTTTTTTCCAATTTACATTTTTTTTGCTTAAATGACTCCTGCCTAGGCATTTCGGCGGTGACTCTTGTTTTTGGAATCGCCCGCACGAGACCGTCCCCGAACTCGTCACGGCCATCACAGTCGCACCACTTTGCCAAGTGGACAAAAGAATGGGCACGAAAAAAGCGACCCAAGCCGGGCGTAGCCCGCATGCAAACTGGGTCGACGTAGTTATTGGGCCGCCTCATCAGCCACGGTTCGCTGGCTGCACAAAGGTGACGGTCAGATGGCGACCTGCTTCAGTGAACGGGTACCAAAGCTCGACGGCAGTGCTTGCGGGCGCAGGGCCCAATCAAGTATCAACTTGGGCATCACGATGAACGGGATGGGCATTAGTGGAGGCGGGCTGGGCCTCAAGCCTCAACTAAACGTTAGTTAGCACAGGGCATCCCACCTTTCCACCACTTGCACGGCATTACTAGTGTGTCCAGGTTGACAGGGGGGCTGCTTATTCGTTTTGTGCCAAGAGATGGCGGCTGGGTGCACTTGCCCGTGTTTGCTTTTGGGTCTATTTTCGATGGTATACGTGGATGCATGCAGGCGACTACATCGCGGCATCTCGTTCCAGCCCACGATGCTGATCACTGCCTCGCCGTCGTTACCACTCGTGTCACTTGTTCCCATTGACGTGGCGGGGGGAGCAGTGTGCGACGACCGTGCGTGTACAAGCCCGAAGGATTCAACGTGAAAATAATTCTTGTGTGACCGTTACGGCAGCGATCGATATCGGTAGCTCAGCTGCTGTTATTTACTAGCAAACAATTCCCCGTCAAATCGGAGCCATTCACAGGACCGGAAGGTTTTGTAGGGCTCCCCGCAACAGTCAAGCTGCAGGGGGGTGTACCAAATCCCCGGACAATGGTAATTAAAGACTTGAACATCAGCGTCTGACCGCCAAGCAGCTTATTATCCCACCGCTCTTCTTTGTGTAACGAAGATGCAGTTGAAGTGATCCGGTGACCAGGATCACGTTCGGGAATTGATCTTCCTCGCCAAATCTTCACAGTCGCAGGCCCAGGCGTGCTCCCGCTAACAAAGCAAGGTCTCAGCCAACGTTTGGTTGGTGGGAGAATTAGCAAGCATTTATTACCTGGATCTAAACGTTAAAAATGGAACGCCACCAAGTCGACGTTGTACGGGGTCACTTTCATGACCACTCGGGCAAAGACGCAGCATCGTTAGTGCCCGCCAGCCGGGTGCGGGCCGTGTGTGCCCATGGATACACGCACACACCTACGCAACGGCAGTTATTTGGCATAGCGGGCGGGCGGGCGCAAAGATACCCGCCCATCCTTCACGGTCACTAACATGCTGAGATGTTGCCTTCTTTGTTGCCTTTCGCTTCCAATGTGACTCATAGTCTGTTCCAGTGACACTAGGCCGACGTGGCCCCTCTGCAGGTTCATCCACTTCGCTTCCAGGCAGACACTCTGCTAGGTGTGATGGAAATCGACTAGATAACTAACTCATGGCGAAAGTTGCCACCCAATAAGGTGGTAGGCGCTTTCGGATTTCGCCTTAAAATCAATCACAAGTCAGGCTGGGAAAATTGTTTATTGGACTATTGGGCGAGAGGCGGCGCCACAGCTAGGAGAGCTGGAAGTATAACTAGCAAGATTTTGCGTTCAGGTTAAAAAGACGCATGAACGAGACCCTTTCGGCTTCAACCTTGACCATTAAATGGCATGAAACTTGTAACATTTCTAAACGTATAACTGCCACGGACGGTTCAAAGTCAAGAAACCAATCGGATGGTTCTACTAGGTATTGTTCAATTCCGGGGAGAAAACGCGAATCAGTCAAGGAGTCTGGCTAGCTGCGTACCCTCGTTGCGAAATGGTCATCTCACCTTCCAGTTGTAGCAAAGGCCCGATCCAGGACTACAGTTGTTGAGTCGCAACTGGCAACGCCACTACAGCCTCGCGCCAGGCTCTGCAGCACCTTTCCCTTTTGAGTACAGGATTATGAACGTTTCTCTCAACATGATTGTCGGTGATTTTAAGCTAGAACGAGCTTGAAAATGATAGCCCCTAAAATTCCATAATTGGCGTTGGCAATATACCGAACAAACAAGTTGAATGTAGATCAACTGCTCGGGGTACCGCGTATGTCGAGTTGCTGAAAAGGTTCCAACAATTGCCAAACGCGACAAAACGATTATCTCTCCCATTACAGAAGAATTGGCTGCTTTCAAGTCACTGCAAGTCCAGGCAGGGTATACCGAGTCGACTTTTGACCTTCGCATGAATGCCACGGGATAGAAAATCCAGCGAATGTCAGGACGTTCCTGGATATTGTGTTTGACTGCATAAACCGCTGCACAAACAGGCAACTCAAGAGTATAATTAGAGCCACAATGTACAGAACAAATGTGCAGTCGCTTCTCAGCATGAGTCGGGTATTAATATCTATATGCATGTTGTCTATGACCCCACGAATGTACATGTGAAAATTCGAACGGACACTTTTCTACCACTTCAAACGCAGCTAAGCCGTCACGGCAGCCTGGGGTTCAGCCTCCGCGGCGGCAGGCGCTTTTTCGTCCAGCGTCGTCGCGGCCATCGTCTCCTCGAGACCCCCAGCAGCAGCAACCTTGCCCTCCTCACCCTCGTACTTGAAGCCGGTGACGCTCGTGTCCGTGCCGCCGGCGAGGTAGTCTTCCGACTCGCCAATGACCTGGCCGGCCGCGGTCCAGCGTGCCATCTTGGCCTCGCGGCGCTGCCTGCACAGCTCGTTGAGCGCGGGCCAGTACGTGTCGTGATCGTACTCAAAGTCCATCTGGCCGGCCCAGTCCTCGCTCCACAGCTGCTCGGCGGGGACGTACTGCTTCATGTCCTCGTTGAACTTGAGCTTGTCGCGCGTGACGGGGTCGATAAAGGGCGTGATGATTTTGAAAAAGCCCCAGACAATCCACGGTACTGATTTTATTAGCATAATGTTTACATTCAAGTGCGAAAAAAAAGAAAAAAAAACAAAGAATAAAATGCCGGGTCACCTACCATTGATGATAAGAGCCTTGCCCAAACGCTCGGGATAGTGGTTCTGGAGAATGTGCAGCACCTCACGAGCAGTCGAGACGGGGACGCTGGTATTTTGTCTCTTCTTGCTGGGCTTAAAGTTGATCATGAGGCTGAGCTGCTCGACGCCCGCGGGCATCATGTCCGTCACCCGCTCCACCATGTAGAACAGGTGGTGAATCTGGCGCGGGCTCGCGTCGGTGTTTTGGCGGCCCGGGTTCAGGTACTGGCAGGGGCGGCCCGTTTTGTCGTAGCCGGCAATGATTTGCTTGCCCGTCTCCTGCTCCGGCGAGATATAGTCGGGCGTGAAGCCCTCGAGGCCGTACTCGCGGCGCCAGCCGAGCGTCGCCCGCACGCGCTTGGCGGCGTCGTCGACGTTCCACTTGGTCGCGCGGAGGTAGCGGAGGAGGCAGTCGCGCGTGAGCCAAGCGCGTTCGCCGTCGGTGATGGGACCGGACTTGTCCTTTTCCTTGTCGCAGGTCACGTCCGCCCAGGACTTGGCCGCGGCGAGCAGCGTCTCGTACTTGGTCTGCTGGTCGGCGGTGAGCTCGGCGCGAGGCGCAGGCTTGCTGTCCGGTGTTGGCGCGAGGATAGGTGTCTTGCGCGGCGCAGAGGCACCGGTTTCGCCGTCCTTGGAGCTCATGATGGGGCAATGTGTTTGTGCAGAACGCTCTGATGCGATGGGTGGAAGGATGCTAGCCTCAGTGATACCCCCCCTGGATACCAATCCTTAGACAGAGGCGGGGACAGCGTCAGACAACCTTTCAAAAGCCACCGAACAGTTTTGTAGCGGTCCAATTGGCAAGAACAATTGACGTCGAGGATGCAAGCTCTTGACCAAAACTCTTTCCAGTGAGTATAAAAGGGGATCGCAAATGAGCCTCACCTCGACCCGTTAAGTGGCGTTGATAAAATGAGCCTAGCCATTTTTTGGCAGCCAAAAAAAAAAAGCCGAGACCCTGGCTCAGCGCTACTCGCCAGCCGCAACCCCGTATTCGGAAAGGTGCCCTGATCCAGCTGGCAGATCGCGAATTCCATCTGTACGCAAGAGGTGTGATCTTTGAGACTGGGAGCTTTGCTTCACTAATCCTTGCCGTGCTGCCTGCTGCATGAGAAGATTCGGTTATTTCCGCGCGCCGGCTCGGCCGGATCCAAACAACCAGCCCACGCCAGAGAACACCTAATGCAGGGGCTCTCACTAGGTTACATGGCCTGTCCCGCCGTGCTGTCAACGACGTAAGTGGTGAAGAGTTGCATTCTGGCTTTGTGGACGTTTAGCTTGTTAGCCAAGACCACCCAAGCTACCAAAGTTGAAACATGCGGGCAACGCATGGTACGTCAGAGTCTTTTCCAGATCACCAATGTACGACAAGAAACAGCTCACATCCCACGCATGTCTTCCGAAACTGCGGGGTGGGCTGGGCTGAGGGGCACGCCAAAGAAGACGGCCGCCTCTTCCGCTCGGTGTCAACTCGATCCCGGTGAAGCGGCGCATTAGATGGCGTCCTACTCACCAGTGGCGTTGGCTCAACTAAAGGCTTGCTTCAACTCTGACATGGACAGCTGGCACACGGGCCCCGTAGCCCTATTCTCGTCAATAATGTCTGGAGGACGAGATTCTCATAGGTTGCGGCCCAGCAGCAAGTCCACAATAGTCCTGTAGTGTCATCACCCCCCGTGAAAGCAAAGACCACCGCGAGCGTAAGCCGGCAATTTTCGATCGACGGCTTTATTGGCGCACGCCGTGCCTTTTGCACCCGGCTAGCAGCATGTAAGCAGAGAGGTTGCATCAGCGTCCTGCCCCTCTCTTGGTCTGGAGACGCTATTGGAGGGGTCAAGCTATAGTGAAGCTACGGAGCGGCCTATATTAGTTCGCTGCCAACCCGGCGCTGGATTCTACTGGATTCAATTTCCAGTTTCTGTGCTGAAATCAAATGTTGAAAATGACTGTCGACAAGAAGATCCTGCTAATTACCGGCGCCGCCGCTGGAATCGGCCTGGAGGCTGTCAGGGCCCTTGTTGGCTCCGACAGCGCTAGCTACAATATTCTCCTGTCCGCCCGCAAACTTGCCCAGGCGCAAACTGCAGTGGACCAGCTTGAGCAAGAGTTTCCCTCTGCTTCTTCGGCAATGACTGCTTTGGAAATTGACGTCTCGTCTGACAAGTCAATTGAGGATGCTGCAGAGCTTGTCCAGAGACAGTATGGTCACCTTGACATTCTCGTCAACAATGCCGGTATGCCAGGTTACTCCCAGCAATCATTGATTCTTTCCACTCACAGCAAACGCAAGGCATCCTGCCCGACTACGCCATCCGCAACGGCGAATACTCCCTCCGCGACGGCTGGAACAAGGCCTGGGACGTCAACGTCACCGGCTCCCACGTCATGACAAACACATTTGCGCCTCTGCTTCTTAAATCCAAAGATCCGCGACTCCTGTTCCTCACGAGCAGCACATCGAGCCTCGTCGGCACCGAAAACGCCGATCTGCCCACCAACAAGCCGTCCAACACAGGATGGCCCAAGACCCCCATCAAGACCATGGTGCCTGCGTACAGATCCTCCAAGCTCGGCTTGAACATGATGATGAGGTGCGAATCACTTTTTTTTAAACGGCCATAGATTTTAAAAACAGAGTCGCAAATACAGCCGACTAACTCTTTGCTCAGAGAATGGCACCGCATGCTCAAAGACGATGGCGTCAAGATCTGGGCCGTCTCGCCCGGCTTTCTCGCGACCAAGCTCGGCGGCGACCAAGAGAGCAACAAGAAGATGGGCGCTGGCGATCCAGCGCTCGGCGGCATCTTCCTCAAGGACATTATCGAGGGCAAGCGCGATGCCGATACCGGCAAGGTCATCACTCGCGACGGCATCCAGCCTTGGTAATAAATTTCATGACAAACAATCTACGATATGTCCGATACGATCAAAACTCAGCCCCAAATAAAAGAGCACGAACGAGCATAGTTTATAAATGTCATAAAAATCTAAAAAGCTGCAGCATACTGCGCCCTTGGTATCATTTGCACATGTCTACATATAAAAACCAAATCATCTCCAGACCCTCCATAAGCATCCAAAGCTGTGTGTTAAGGCAACTCTGCCCTGTTCTGCATCGTCTCCCTCGTCACCGGCGCACCCGCCACCTCCACCGGCGCGCCGCTCTCCCTGACACTCGTGTCGGGCGCCTCCACCACACCCGCGAGGGGCGGCACCGGCGAGAGGTTCGACACGTAGCCCGTGCCGGACTGGCCGGCCGTGGTGTTGCTCACGCTCGACACCGAGTACGCCAAGTGCCCGTTCGACGGCGACGCGGTACCCTCGCGATCCGTCGTCGCCGGGCTCGTCGAGTACGCACCCGTGCCTACAGCCGCCAAGCTGCGCTCCTGCATGTCGGGACTGACCGCGCCGTCGCCGGCGCCGACTTCTTTTCTCTTGGGCACACCCGCCGCTGCCGCTGCGCCGCCGACGAGGCCATACCCTGCTGCGCCGCCACCTCTGGTGTGCGCGACGTCTTGCGCATCCGTCCACGAGTCGCGGTCGAGCTGGCTGTCGCGCTGCTTCTTCTCCGCGGCCGAATCCTCGGCCCGTCCGAGGCGCTTCTGCTTCAACACGTAAAACGCAAACGCGGCGATGCCCAGGAGCGCCACCAGACCACCGATTACACCACCGACAATGGCGCCCGTGTTGCTTTTACCGCCGCCGCCGCCGCCGCCGGCTGCACCACTGCTGCTGGAGGCTGGGGAGGAAGAAGTGCTGGCGGCTGGGTCGGTCGGCAGGAGCGTGCCGGTGCCGGGCTTGTCGGTGCAGGCAAGCAGCGAATACGTCTGCTGGGAGCCAGATGTGGATGTCGAGATGAGCCAAGTGTAGCAAGCGGGAGCGGAGGAGTGATGGCTTTGCACGTTAGTCCCTGCAAATGTTTAGACCCCTTTTGACCCGCCGAGAAACATACCAACAAAGCGTGCCATCGTCGTCGCCATCGCACTTGTTATTCTGCGGGACGCACTTCCTGGGAATCTTTTTGCAGCCGTCTCCTGAACAGCATCCCGCGACACCGTTCGTGTACTGACACGCCGCTTTCGAATTGCTGCACGCATAAAAACCGCCTATCATCAATCAATCATTAGCTGACCACCATTCTTTCCCACGCATCGATGTGTACTCACCGCCGCTCTTGTCCCAGCCGCATGTATTCGACGGCCGCGGCGCGCTTGTAATCGACCCACCACTCGTCGCAGAGCCGCTCGCGGTCGTTGTCGCCGTGCCTTTGGTGATTTTCCCGTTATGATCGTCATCGTCGTCGTCGTCGTCGTCATCATCGTCCCTGCGCAGTGGCAGCAGTCCTGCGCGCGGCATCTTCAGCGCCGGCGTCGGTCGCAGGTGGAAGCCCGCGACGGGAGGCAAGTACTGTGTCTGCATCGCCGGCGTCCACGATCCTTGACCGGCCTCAGCTTCGTACGCGACGGCAGCGGCGACAAGCCCAGCCGTCGCCGCAGCCGTGGCTAGCGTGTTGTACTTCATGATGTGTGTGGGCTCGGAAACCCAAGAACTAGTGTGGCACAAACTAGAGGCGCAATTTGAGCGACAAAACCTAGGAACAAAAAAAATATGTAAAGTGTCTCAAAAACAAAACGACGATCAAGAAAAGTCTCCCAAGACTAAATAGTGGTGAGGCCTCACGGGGCTATTTAAATCCAAACCGCGTCTAACCCCCCCGGCAACAGCTCATTAACCAGCGACCAGCCAGCCCTGGTGACTGCGGGTTTTTAGTGCTGATGATCGCATCTTGGCCGGCTTTCGCGCGCCGATACAAGGCCAAAAAGCCTACTTACCCAATTTGCCAGTACAAGAAGAGTTGCAGGGCTCAAGTAATACGCCCATCGTTCACCCCCACCGATGCCGATACATGCCTGTTTCGGTCGCGGACTGGGGGTGGGCGGCGCGCCTTTGTTCTGCCACCGCCAAAAGCTCTCATAATCCATCAGCCAACACTTTTCTCAGAAATAAATATCAGCGACATCTATTTGAGTCCTCTTTGCTTTGATCCTGTCTCATCACCATTCATCACTGTCCCCGGCACGTACCTCCTGCAATGAAGCCATTGACTGCCTTTCGCGTCTTTTTGCGTACCCTCAATTTAAAAAACAAGCGTAAGATATTAATAGCTTCGCACTAACGCAAACATTCATTCACCTCTCAACCTTGCGTCCAACGCCGCCCAAGTCGGGGGGCGGGTCAGATATTACTATCCAGCCCATGCACCGCCCACTTCAGTGATGCAACCTCGTCAACTTCCCCCCTGCCAGACAGCTTGTCCTTCCACCTACCAGAGACAAGTTTTGAACTGTGCGACGTCCGGTTGTGGCTTGTATTGTTTCCTCCTTCTAAATAAAACACACACCCTGTCCCTTGTCCCCCTCATGCACAGTGATGAAGCTGGCGGGTTATTTTTGGCCTACACAGCCTTGGTCGCCAGCCGATTATCTCCGACCCCTGCCCTCTCCCGCATAGTTGATTCACCCATAAGCGAGAATGGAGCGGCTGTGGTCTGGATAATATGCAATAATGTATTCTATGCTTGGAGTTGCCATCGCTGTAAAAAGTTCTATTGATATATGCTTGCTCAAGGTCGCCTCCGCGGAAAACCGCAAACCACGGCGGTCTCTATATTCAACCCCTGCGATTTCTCTATCTCCTGTGACGACCTGCTCTGTTTTGGATGAAGAGCTTACTCGTCGGCTCGTCAAAGCCACACGTGACGACCAAATAATTCATCCTAAGAACGCATTAGCATCTATGTCGTAGTCGGCAGGGCGGCGCTTGACTTACTTGGCCTCGTCGAGGTGCTTTTGGCGGAAATCCTCAAACGTGTTATGTGCTTCCATGACCACCTGCGCGCGTTTGCGATCATCCACACTCTTCACGCGCAGCTTAAAGCTGCCGCTTACTGGCCGGTGGTCGCTGACTTTAATCTCGTGTCGTCCGTAATCAAGCTGCTCGATTTTGCCGTTGGCACGATATAGCAGGCGATCGCACCAGGCAGGGCTGCGACGCTTCTCGCTGGTGTCGTAGCGATCTGTACCTACATCGTACTTGTACGTCGGCGCAAAGCTGAGTGGGAGCTCCTCAAAGGCGCGTAGGCGAAAGGCAGGGTTCTTGCGGCGCGAGACGAGAAGCTGGTCGCGATCTCGCAGCTTGCCCAGATTGCCCTGCTGCACTGCCTTGACGACTGTATCGCGTGACATGGTATCAATACGGTAGTTTAAGTCACCGTTGATGACGCAAATCTCATGGTCCACAATCATGCCGCCGTCACCTCCGCCACGGTAGTAATCCTGTCGGGCGGATGCGTCGCGCTCGATAGAAAACAGGTTGGCTTCGAGAATGGCGGCAACATCCGCGTGGCGTGAGCTCGTTTGTGTCTGGCCGGCAGCCAAGTGGCAGTTGACAAAGCACAGCGAGCTGTCGTCAATTTGGAAGCGCACGGCAATGGCACCCTTGTTTCCGTGCAGGCCGCCCATGCCGCGTTTGACTTCGGCGCCCTGCAGATTGCGGATTCGACCTTGAAGAGAAGATTTGACAAATATGCACGTGAAGAGACCGACAAGGGGTGCATTGTACAAAAGCTGATAAAGTTGGCCTTGCGGCGCATAGTCATCCAGCGTCTTGAGCAGAAAGTCTCGCCAGTCACGGTATCGATGGCTCATGTGCTCATTATCCGAGCTGTCCTTCTTTTTTGACGACTTGAGGAAGCGCTTGGCGGTGGCCGTCTTGTCTTCGAGATCGACCAGCTCTTGGAAGCCGAATACTAGGATATCCGGAGAGCCGCTTGTCTGCACAAACTCTTGAAAAAAGGTTGCGTCACCCTCAGAGTAGCGCAAGCTGTGGGGGGTTGAAGCGCCCGCGTTCCAGGACATGACCATGAGCGACAGCTCATCAAACTGGCAGTATTTAGCCTCTTTCCACTTGAGATTGTCCTCAAGCTTGTCGTCCTGTAACAGAGCATCCCAAAATTTGACTTTGCCGTCGTTTCCAACAGACACGACTTGGGCACGCTCTATACGGTATGGTGCGGTAACATCTGTCTTAAGCTGATAGATGCCCGAGTCGTGTGCTTGCCATTCTTTCTTGGTCATCCAGGGACTCTTCTTGGTATCATAGATGCAGACTTTGCCGGTGGAATAGCCAACCCACAAATCTGCGCCGACTGCTGCTAGCGTATTGATTTTCCAACCACTAATATTGACAACCTTTTGGCATGAGTAGTCGCTTGAAGAGTATATGCTGACCTTTCCATCAACATGACCGAAGAATACATTTCCAGGATGGGCATCCATTGTTGTTCCAGACGTAATATCCGCTGCGCCGTCTGTAACGAGAGGCTTCATCAAGACCTGAAATGTGGTCGACCCATCCAGGGACGGCTCAAAGACTCGGATGGCTTTATCGGAGACGTGCCACAGCTGACCATCAGCCACTAAAGAGAACGTATGACCTTTGGGTACTTTATAACTTTGGGTCGGGTTCTTGTTGAGATTGGGGATCCCGTCATCATCAGGTCCCCAGATGTGTAGGCAGCCAGACTCGTCCAACGTCCAAATTTCATTCAGGTAGCGGTGAGCCTTGAGCACCTCGTATCGTCCATGAGCACCTGGCTTGTTACAGACGATCCGACTACTGGCCAGATCAACCTCCATCATGTCTCCAGAATTCATGCCAACCCATATACGCGTAGCCTCGGTGTCGGGATCCGCTCCGGGCTTGAATATGATGGCCGTTGCCTTGACACCCTCCGTATGCGCCAGGCTAATGAGCTGTTCTCCGTCGAGTGTATTCCAGCCACGGGTGAAGCTTCCACTGGTGCAAACAATATCGCCGCATACATCAAATCTCTTGGGCTCATATCGCGTCTGGATTTCATAGCAGCCCTTTTTCACATATGGCGCTTTCCGATTGATGCAGGCAATATTTGGCAAACTGGATTCTTCGGCGAGTCCTTTGGGTTCTGGGGAAGTTGAAATCGGGTACTCGATCTTGTCCGAGTGCTTGCTCTCTATCGTCTTTGATCTATTACGGGCTGGGGGTGGAAGAAATTGTTGCGTCGAGAACGATGCGGAGTGTGAAGCCGGCATAGGGTCTCGCTTCGGCGGCGACTGTTGTGCTGGCGCTCTTGCCGGACGAGGGGGGGGTGCCATATCGCCCGTAGTAACATCTTTCGCGGGTGTTTCGTGTGTAGGTCGGCGTACAGGCAGTGGTGGCGGTGGCTCGTCGTCATGTTGTGGACTATGTACGTCTCTGTGTGAAATTCCCAGGCCATTTTGATCTCGCCTCTTGTCAGCGACGCTATGGTGGACCGGTGGAGGCTGAAAGCCGCTGAGACTACTACTGTGCTTAGGATGTACTTTATTGGGAGCTTGACGTGGTCGCGTCGGTAGCTGTGGTCGAGATTCTTCCTCGGACTCGGAGCTTGAAGACGGCGGGCTCGTAAAAGGCGATGGATCTTTGGAGCCGTTTCTTGGGAGCGACTCTCGGCGTTCTGGGAAAATGTGAGCAGAGAGTCCAGCGTTGACGGGTTTCTCAGAGCGACCAGTAGTTGCAGGTGTCAAAGCACGAGTTTCCTTTTCGCGACGGGCTTCCATAGAGCGCCTCGGCGGCGGAGGTGAGGGTGGTTTCGAGCCGATGAGGCGAGGCGATCGCGGGGGATGCAGGCCATGTGTGGGTGTAAGTGGTCTGCTAGATGCGGCGCTAGAGGGTTTTGAGGAGGCAAGAGGGTGTGAAGAAGCTGTTGATGGGTCCAAGAATGGCGATTGGTCGCCTCGTATAGGTTTGTTTCTGTTCTCTTGGGGCGGGGATTGGGGTGGTTGAACTGTGACGGGAGGAGGTATCACAAGGGTCTCGTCAAGGGCGGGGCGGATCTGTTGGGGAGGCAGGCTCGCGCTGTGGAGGTGCTTTGGTTTAACAGGCGGCTTTTGCTTTGGTATGGAGGGTTTTGTCGGGGTCACTGGCGGGACGGTAGCATCGCCAGTCGTCTTGAGGCTACGTAGATGATCGGGCTTGTGAGCGGGTGACCGAGTGGGCGTCGTCGACTGCGGCTGGAGCTGGTTTATATTCTCGAATCGAGCGAGCAGGGACGAGACTGGCTTCTGCGCAATGTTAGCTGGGCTTTTGCTTTGCGCCGGCATCGGAAGACTGACGATGGACGAGGCATCTGTCTTGTCGGCTGGCGAGTCCATGGTGAGCGATTGGGACAGCCCGCGCTGTGGGGTACTAGCTCAACGTCCCCCAGCAGAAAAGGGATTGTCGGGGGGTTGAGAGGGCATCCAGAGAGGTTGAAGTAGGTTGAAGAGTCGTGGTCAGTCGTAGCAAGTCGTTGTACGACCGCAAGAGAGAAAAGGGCACGCGAAGGGTGGCGTTTGCGGGCAGAATTAGAAAGGCGGTTTCGCAGTGAGGGTACGAGAGGGACAAGAGGCACAGAGTCCCAAGAGCGCAGGCGTCGAGAGATGCAAAAAGGACAGAATGTGCAGAGGCGCAAAATGGGCGTCGAGGTTGCAAATCTAAAAGACACGGGCGGGCGACCACGGAGGCAGGGTTCAGAGCAATTTAATGTGGCACAAAAGAGGCGTCTCGGAGGTGATTGCGTGTCTTTGAAGGCAGACGGAGAGCGATGGGCGGTTGCCACAGAAAGTGAAGCCCCACGGAGGAGAGAGGCTTGCGGTTGACATGCGGGAGGGATTAGCGCTTTCGCTGGGTCGTCTTGGGGTGTTGGGGGGGTTGGAAGGGCTCGGGGCTGTACTAGGT